>JASEVX010000016.1:0-169218 GCA_031761405.1 Serripes groenlandicus | reverse complement strand
GTTACCTGAACACACTGATCCTTCGGAAGTGAAACAAAATGGTTGTAATGTTCAACGAACACACATTCGATTTTGATTTAAACTGAGGCAGTTACGACCATTTTTTTGGATTTAACGCCATTATCAACAATTTCAAAAGACGGGTCCAATTCACATATCTATGTATGTCCTGACTCTCTTACAACAGTAATCCATAAAACAATATCGCCAAGCAACTGGCTGTTTTTCTATAGCGACTGCCAGTGGATGGAAGACGAATGACGCTTGTCACATTGACATTTGTCAAATGTCGGAAAGAATGTTGATATCTCTTGGGTTCACAACACTTGTATATACAGCCCACGTCGTTACTGACTGAATTACCGGAGCTCGGCTATTAACTTGTTTAGATAACAAGATAACGAACAGAAATACATTCCATGGAGCTGCGCGGAGGCGGAGGCTCGAGAGCGGTTTTATCATAATTAGTTCTAATTATTTAAGTCTCTAAATGAAGAACAACCTTTCAACAAGTATGCCTTGGAGAAACAAACGTGAAGAAAGTCAACTGACAGAGGCAACGATGTTTTATCCTCGACTGATTGATTGATTGATTTCATTGCTTTTAAACAAGCAAGCATTATACACAATTATAATTTGTAGTATTAATATAATTATTTAAAATAAAAATCTAGAATGGCAACATCTAGGTCAAAGGTCAAGGTCGAAAGGTGAACAATTTTGGTATTGACAGAAAGGTCATGTCACAAGGTATACACATGTGAAATATGGTAGCCGTACCTGTTATGGTTCAAAAGTAGTGGTCAAGGTTAAAGTTTTTTTCGAGAATGGCAACATCTAGGTCAAAGGTCAAGGTCGCAAGGTGAAAATTGTTGGTGCTGATAGAAAGGTCATGTCACAAGCTGTTATGGTTCAAAAGTAGTGGTCAATGTTAAAGTGTTTTTTGAGAATGGCAACATCTAGGTCAAAGGTCAAGGTCGCAAGGTTAAAAATGTTGGTACTGACAGAAAGGTCATGTCACAAGGAATACACATGTGAAATATGGTAGCCGTACCTGTTATGGTTCAAAAGTAATGGCCAAGGTTTAAGTTTTTTTCAAGAATGGCAACATCTAGGTCAAAGGTCAAGGTCGCAAGGTCAAAAATGTTGGTACTGACAGAAAGGTCATGTCACAAGGAATACACATGTGAAATATGGTAGCCCTACCTGTCATGGTTCAAAAGTAATGGCCAAGGTTAAAGTTTTTTTCGAGAATGGCAACATCTAGGTCAAAGGTCAAGGTCGCAAGGTCAAAAATGTTGGTACTGACAGAAAGGTCATGTCACAAGGAATACACATGTGAAATATGGTAGCCGTACCTGTTATGGTTCAAAAGTAATGGCCAAGGTTAAAGGTTTTTTTTGGGAATGGCAACATCTTGGTCAAAGGTCAAGGTCGCAAGGTCAAAAATGTTGGTACTGACAGAAAGGTCATGTCACAAGGAATACACATGTGAAATATGGTAGCCGTACCTGTTATGGTTCAAAAGTAGTGGTCAAGGTTAAAGCTTTTTTTGTGCAGACAGACAGACGTGCAGACAGGCCAATAGGTCAAAGGTCAAGGTCGCAAGGTCAAAAATGTTGGTACTGACAGAAAGGTCATGTCACAAGGAATACACATGTGAAATATGGTAGCCGTACCTGTTATGGTTCAAAAGTAGTGGTCAAGGTTAAAGTTTTTTTTGTACATACAGACAGACAGACGGACAGACGTGCAGACAGGCCAAAAACTATATGCCTACCGAATCTATGATTCCGGGGGCATAAAAACTTCAGTACAAGACATTTTTGTGTATACATTACGATTATTTTGCTTTTGCAAGAATTACAACCCATTATTTTGTGTTCTCTGGTATGCAAGTCAATATGGGCAAGCCTTTATTGACATGACAATGAACTTTAACCAACTGACCATGAACATGTCAGAACTTGGTCAATAAATTAAAATGGTGTTAGCATTTGTAAGTTTAACTAGCGCTGTCCAAGTGGGACTAAGAACCGCTGCCGGGTGCCACCACTGAGGCTGGTGCTCTTTCATCACTAATATTTTTGTAAAAACTATTTCGACCTTGACTTTGGGCAACTGAAAGTGATTAAACAAGAGACATTGTACACCAAGAGATCCATGATGGCTCACCGGAGTCCCATTGCCTCATTATACAGGTGTATTATAAAAATAATTTTAAAATCTCCACAGAAAAAGAAGTGCCACACCCAGTGAAGGCCAGGTTTTTTTGTTTGTTTTTGTTGTTGTTTTTTGACAAATGGACATCTCTAGAATGAACTTGGTTACATAAGGATGATTCCTATATACTATTATTTTGAAATAAGGTCAGTTGTATCATCAGAGAAGGCTTTCAAAGTGTTAACAATAAAGGTAAAACTACGCCCCACCCTCTTGTAGCCATATTCTTTTGAACAATTATAGTTTGAACAATCTTAGTACAAGGTCATTTCTGTGAAAATAGTTTGAGATATATCTCTTTGTAAAAAAAAGACCCCTGGATGGGACCAATTTTGACTCCTGGGGCGTGAATTCAACAAACTTCATAGAAGACCACAACACAGTGCTACAAAGTTGTAGACAAGAACATAATTCATTTTGATCCTATATAAGTGAAACCAGTAACCCCAAGGCAAGGTAATTTTTGACACTATAGGCATGATTTGAATAAAATTGGTCCACACGACAATGCTACACACTACATAACTAAGCTCTGGGCCTTGCGATTTTGGGCAATATTTTTATAAGTGAACAGATGTATGACTGACATCAGCATACCTTTGGACAAGACTCAACAAATAGAAACATTTTCTGAAAACATCTCAGTCTGATTTTTTGTTTGTTCAGAAACTACAACTGTAACAATTTTAAGACATTAAACATCTGCATACAGTTTTATAGATTCCTGATGGGGCATTGGTAACATTTATCAGTAAATAATTTTCTCTTCCAACTGGGCAAAAAGATAGCTTCATCAGCCAGTACATGAAATCCAGCAAGTGAAACCAAAACAGTAAATAATGTATGAAAACTAGAACTAAACTAAACAAGAGGGCCATGATGGCCCTGGAATCGCTCACCTGATTTTTTTTTTACTTTAGCTATATAAGCCCCTGGCAGCCATAGTTTCCGACCAATCAACTTGGTTTGAAGGAATCTGATAGAGGGTCACCCTAGGAACATTTCTACAAAATTATTTGAAAATCGGCCAGACACTTTTGGAGGAGAAGATTTTTTAAGTTTTCACTATAGCCATATAATGCAAAATAGCCCTGCCCACTGGTGGCCATGTTTTTTGACCAATCAACATGGCTTGAAGGAATCTGAAAGTGGGTCATCCAAGGAACATTTCTACAAAATTATTTGAAAATCGGCCAGACACTTTCGGAGAAGAAGATTTTTTAAGTTTTCACTATAGCCATATAAGGCAAAATAGCCCCGCCCCACTGGCAGCCATGTTTTTCGACCAATCAATTGGCTTGAAGGAATCTGATAGAAGGTCATCCAAGGAACATTTCTACAAAATTATTTGAAAATCGGCGTGACACTTTCGGAGGAGAAGATTTTTTAAGTTTTCACTATAGCCATATAAGGCAAAATAGCCCCGCCCCCCTAGCGGCCATGTTTTTTTTACCAATCAACATGGCTGGAAGGAATCTGATAGAGGATCACCCTCATCATTGAAAGGATGCTTTCTGTGAAGTTTCATCCCAATTGACCCACTGGTTACTGAGGTGAAGATGTTGAAGATTTTTTAAGTTTTCACTATAGCCATAAAAGGGAAAATAGCCCCGCCCCCCCTGGCGGCCATGTTTTTTTACCAATCAACATGGCTTGAAAGAATCTGATAGAGGATCACCCAAGAAACATTTCTACAAAATTATTTAAAAATCGGCCTGACACTTATGGAGAAGAAGATTTTTTAAGTTTGCACTATAGCTATATATAAGGCAAAATAGCCCCGCCCCCACCCTGGCGGCCATGTTTTTGGACCAATCAACATGGCTTCCTGGAATCTGATAGAAGGTCACCCAAGGAACATTTCTACAAAATTATTTGAAAATCGGCCTGACACTTTTTGAGGAGAAGATTTTTTAAGTTTTCACTATAGCCATATAAGGCAAAATAGCCCCGCTCCCATGGCAGCCATGTTTTTCGACCAATCAACATGACTTGAAGGAATCTGATAGAGGGTCATCCAAGGAACTTTTCTACAAAATTATTTAAAAAGTTTGGGAGAAGAAGAATTTTGAAGTTTTTTCGGTTTCGTTGCCATGATGGAAACCAGAATTTTGCATGGATCCCAAAAATTTGAAGGAATTCTGGTGAGGTCATTGAGAGGATGCTTTCAGTGAAGTTTCATCCAAATTGACCCACTGGTTACTGAGGAGAAGAAGTTGACGCACGACGCACGTTGGACGACGGACAAAAGGCGATCACAATAACTCACCTTGAGCAAAGCTCAGGTGAGCTAAAAAGAGAGTTTGTAAAACAATGCTCCCAACCATAAAGATCTAAGTTAGAAAAATGCCAAAGATTGCTATGGGCCATACCTCTATCAAAACTGTATGAAATAATCAGGTAGTGAACACTTCAACCCTAATCAATTCACTAATTATTAGTTTATATCTTGCCAATAAGGAAACAAGAGGCTCACAAGGGCATATGCTCTACTGGCATGTTTTTTTTATGCACTAGTAATAGGCAATTTACAGGTAAAGGAAAACAAGAGGGCAATGAGGCCCTGGATCGCTCACCTGAGAAGGGGCTTTTTAAGACTTAACTCTTTCAGCGCCAATAGCAATATCATCAAGACTAACTTTCTGACATTTGGCCTAGATATCTTCAAGGCAAATATTCTGACAAAGATTCAAAATGACCCATAATCGAACTTGGCCTAGATATCATCAAGTCAAACTTTCTAACAAAGTTTCAACATGCTCAAGTTTAAATGCGGCTTTTAGAGTGTTAACAAGATTTTCCTTAAATTAAGCCTAGTAACCTAGCTTTGGACCAAACATGACCTATATTCGATCTTGGCCTAAAAATCACTAAGACAAACAATCTGACAAAATTTCAACATGCTCAAGCCAAAAATGTGGCTTCCAGAGTGTTTACACGATTTTTCATAAATTTGACCTAGTGAGCTAGTTTTTGACCGGACATGACCCAGTTTCGAACTTGTCCTAGAAATCACTACGACAAACATTCTGACAAAGTTTCAACATGCTCAAGCCAAAAATGTAGCTTCCAGAGTGTTAACAAGATTTTCCTTAAATCTGACCTAGTGACCTTGTTTTTAACCAGACAGTTTCGAACTTGGCCTAGATATCACTTAGACAAGCATTCAACATGCTCAAGCCAAAAATGTGGCTTCCAGAGTGTTAACCCTTTCCCTCATATATACGCTTTCTGATGCCTCTGCAGCAGACGGCTTTTGGAAAACAAAGTGACAAAAGAAGAAATTGCACAGAACGTGCAATTTCACCTTTTGCAGCAATGTTTTCCACTTTTTGTCATAGGCTATCCATTCAATTATGGATATTTTCTATGTTTTGACAAATTATGTTCAAAGTCGTCTGCTGCAGAGTTGTCGTATGAGGGAAAGGGTTAACAAGATTTTTCATAAATTTGACCTAGTGACCTAGTTTTTGACCGGACATGACACAGTTTCGAACTTGGCCTAGATATCACTGAGGCAAACATTCTGACAAAGTTTCAACATGCTCAAGCCATAAATATTGCTTCCAAAGTGTTAAGATTTTCTTTAAATTTGACCTAGTGACCTAGTTTTTGACCGGACATGACCCAGTTTCGAACTTGGCCGAGAGTTGATGGAGATATATGTTCTGATAAATTTTCATAAAGATTGGATGCAAGATGTTGCCTCTAGAGTGTTAACAAGCAAATGTTGACGACGAACGACGGACAAAAGGCGATCACAATAACTCACCTTGAGCACTACGTGCTCTGGTGAGCTAAAAAGAGGACCTGTTTTCTTTAAAAAGGGGCATATCTCTGAAAGTACAAATCTTCAGAAAAAGAAAAGAAATATCGGTCAGCTATTTTTCTACTGATCTGCCCAACAGACTGGAGGTCTGCTGCTCTCTTTTCTTTTTAAGTTGTTTATGAATAGCCCATGCTTGGTACTTTATTGCTTTCCAATTCCTTCCTGATAACTCGGGTTCAATAGCTTGAGCTTTAAGAACCTCAGTCTTTGTTGGTGGCTTTCTGTTGAACTCCACTTTTGGTAATAGGTACTTCTCTATTGCCTGCCTCTCCTTTTTACTCCATTTTGTTCTGTTTTGTTTTGAAGCCTTTGATTTATCTGAAGACACAGGACCTATGCTCTACTGGCATGTTTTTTTATGCACTAATAATAGGCAATTTACAGGTAAAATAAAAAGAGGACCTGATATACCGGCTATATTGTACACAAGTCACATAAATATCAGATAAGCGGTAAATATCACCAGTGTTTGTAGTGTTCACAAGCTCAATTTTACGAATTTTGACAATTTCAAGGATCAAATCAAGTCATGCATGAGCGGATCTGGCTGGTTTTCGAAAGGAACAAGCTCTCATGGATATCTTACTACTATTTCAGTTTGGTAAACATCAGATGATGATTGATGAACGTAGACTTAATGCATTCACAAGCTGAATTAAAGGATCACACTGGTTTTCAATTCGAACCAAGCTCTCATTTAAATTTAACTACTGTTTAAGTTTGGTAAACATTGGATCGTAAACAAATGCTTAATTGTGTTCACAAGCTCCATTTTACGAATTTAGACAATATCAAGGGCCATAATCCAGTTCTGGCTAGTTTTCAAAAGGAACCTCATATCTCATGGATATCTAATGTTTTATTGAGTTCACAAGCTCAATTATACCAATTTTGACGAATTCAACGGCCATAATCCAGTGGTTTTCGAGAGGAACCGAGCTCTCATGAATATCTTACTACTGTACAAGTTTGATCAAGATACAATCAAAACTTAAAAGACTATCGCGTTTACAAGCAATTGTTTACAGACGGACGGACGCCGCACCACGGCATAAGCTCTTCTGGCCGCTAATAATACCAATGCATATACAGCAAGCACAGGTTATACCTATCTATAACAAGAGCTGTCCATTAGACAGCATGCTCGACTATTCAAAAGCCTGTCAGTAAAATAGGTTTTTTGTCTAAGAATAGGTATATTGTGTAATTGGAGATTGCACTGGGACAGGCAGATTACTACATCCAAAGTTTTTTATTATCTCAACTCATCACAATTTTTGCAAAAGAAAAATTTGCACTGGATGCAGTTTAAATGTAGCTCACTGTTTGAAGTCTGCTCCTTCATGACAATCATATTAAGACATCTTTTCCATTAACAACTGTATTATATTATGTGTAAAAATCACAGGACCACTTAACAATGTTAATTTGAATCTCTGTCACTTGGCTATGGAGGTTGATAAACGCATCAAATATATTGACTACATAATTAATTGCATTAAAAAGGAACTATACTGACGAGAAAAAAAAACGCCTCATCGAAAAGTGGCAATAATTTCGTTACCAAGTTTATATTTATGGAGAAACGTCAGAAATGTACATGTACTCTGACCAACAAATCCAACCAACCGAGACTCGCACAATTTTATTCAGCCAATTGTCAAATTCATGTACCTTCTCACGATTTCCTTGAACAATCTGTGCGTTTCAACCATGTGGTTTTATCGAGTAAATTGTACACAGGTACATGTGTTAGTCGACATACAACCATATTTTTCGTGTTTTTCTGACAATTACCCAGTTTCTGATAATGCCGAAGCTAAATAGTGAAGAGAGAGCCCTAGTTTTGGCAATGCTTGAATGACGGCAAACGCACGAACAAGTCGCTAGACATTTTAACGTCTCTCGTTCGACAATATTACGTCTCATTCGACGTGTCAGAGACACTGGAACGTTTGTCGATAGGCCACGTTCAGTTAGACCGCGTGTAACGTCAGTACGGCAGGATAATTACATACGTCAAAGCCATCTACGTGACAGATTTGTGACATCTGAATCAACGTCACGTTTAGTGGTAGGTAACCATGGACGCCCTGTAAGTCGACATACGGTGAGAAATTGACTTAGAGAATAGGGGATTAGCTGCCGCAGGCCCTACCATGGTCTAGTGCTTACGCGACGTCATCGTCAACAACGTGTTATTTGGACAACCATCGCGGTCAGAGCTGGCAAAATATAGTGTTTAGTGACGAGTCACGTTTCAACCTGTTGAATGCCAACGGATGTATCCGTGTATGCAGACGACGTAATGAACGCTACAAAATATTGTACAATGATTTAGAATGAGGTGTTTCTTTTTCTCGTCAGTATATTATAATTGTCCATTATTCATTGAAAGCTTCATACTTACTTTTCCAGCAGCTGTTTCTCGAGGGGATTTAGAGATTTTATGAGTTCTGCATTTGCAGTTTTCCAACTGGGTCTGCTCTTGAATTTGTCTACCAACATTCCTGATGGTTCATTGGACCGTCGTTTATTAAAGCATATCAGGCGGGCAAGAACTACTTCTGCCAGTTCCCTCCAAATATCATACCCTGGGTTCTGCTCCAATCTTGACATCAGATATTGGATCTTTTCTTCCATATGTTTCTGTAACAAGAAGCCAATGATGTCTCTATATTTTTCACCGGAGTTAACAAAGAACATATTTTTTGTTTTATGATTGACAATGTTGGGTTTAACACCCACTTTCAACATTATTTTATATATTCACCAACAGGCAGTTTACCTAACATGATTGTTCCTGGGACGGACCAGAACTTGACCCCTATCTTCTGTAATAAACTGCCAACTTTCTCTCATTAAGTGAAGTATCAGTTGGAAATTAAAGTGCAATATTACCTTCACTGAAGATCTAAATTCCATCTCAAAAACAATCCATTCCATCTTTTAATAACTATCCACAAGTATGCAGTTACTATCACTAATGTAATGAATATCAAAATTTGTATTCCAAGTGAACACATAAGAATAATTGACTGATCCATAACAGAGAACAACAGTGAACAAGGTGGAAAATGAAGTCCCCACAAAGATTAAACAACAACTTCCTGTAAAAGTCCCCAGAAGACAAAGAGATAGTCATGTGGAGAATGAAGTCCCCACAAAGATTAAACAATGTATAACTTTCAGTAAAAGTCCCCAGAAAACCAAGAGATAGCCATGTGGAAAATGAATTCCCCACAAAGATCAAACAACTTCCTGTAAAAGTCTCTAAAAGAAAGAGTGTGTCGGAGCTAACACCTTATTACTTTATCACAAATATATTGCTAGTCAATGCAATGCATATTCTTAATAAAATTCCCAATAGTTGTTGAAACAAGAGGCCTATGCTCTACTGGCATTGATCTGGCTTGTTTCAAAAGGAACCAATATGTCATCAATATTCAAATACCATCTAAGTTTGGTGAAGATCAGATAGTAAATGGAAGCTCTATTGTGTTCACAAAGCTTGTATTATAGCAATAGATTTGGCCGTTTTTTAGAAATGAACCAAACTCTCATGGATATCTAACTACTGAATAAGTTTGATTGAGATACAATCAAAATTAAGGACTGTATCATGTTAACAAGCCCTATTATAGCAATTTTGACAATTTTCAAGGGCCATAATCCAGCCGTGCATGGGTAGATCTGGCCGTTTTTTAGAAATGAAACCAAACTCTCATGGATATCTATCTACTGTATAAGTTTTGATTGGGATACAATCAAAAATAAGGACTGTATCATGTTAACAAGTCCTATTATAGCAATTTTGACAATTTCAAGGGCCATAATTCAGTCATGCATGGGGCGGATCTGGCTTGTTTTCGAAAGGAATCAAGCTCTCATGGATATCCAACTACTGTATAAGTTTGGTTGAGATACAATACACAAGAGGTCATGATGGCCCTGAATCGCTCACCTTAATTATACAATGTACTGCAATGCAAAACACATCAAGACAATTATTCTGAATGCAACCTCCAGTGTTAACAATATTTTCCTTCATTTGGCCTTGTGATCTATATTTGTTTGAAAGCTGAAGCAAAACATGCGGCTTCTACAGAGTTACAAGATTTTGCCTCAATTTGGCCTAGTGACCTTGTTTCTGACCCAATATGACCCATATTAAAACTTGACCTAGATATTTTTAAGACAAACATTCTGACAAAATTGCAACATGCTCACGTTGAAAATGTGGCCTCTACAGTGTTAACAAGATTACTCTTCAATTTGGCCTAGTGACCTAGTTTCTGACCCAATATGACCCATATTCAAACTTGACCTAGATATCTTTAAGACAAACATTCTGACAAAATTTCAAACTGCTGAAGCGTTTGGAGTGTTAACAAGATTTTCCTTCAATTTGACCTAGTGACCTACTTTTTGACCGACTTGACCCATGTTCGAACTTGGCCTACATATCATCAAGACAAACATTCTGATAAAGTTTCAATATGCTCCAGTTGAAAATGTGGCCTCCAGTGTGTTAAAAAGATTTCGCTTCAATTTAACCTAGTGACCTCGTTTTTGACCTCGTCCAAGATTTGATAGAGATGAATGTTCTGATACACTGTCATGAAGATTGGTTACAAAATGTAGCCTGTAGAGTGTTAACAAGCTGAAATGTTGACGACGCAAGACGGCCGGACGCCGGACAAAATGTGATCACAATAGCTCACCTTGCACTTCGTGCATAGGTGAGCTAAAAATGACTAAGATTTACCACCAATAAAATCTCCAAAAATGTTTAAGCTATGGATAGACAAAACATCCAAATAAATTCTGAAAGAACTTTTGGTCACAAGCATTCTAAAAGAAACTTTTGTACATTAGCGTTTATGACTTTTTACATCAGAGATAATATATGACAGGTCTAGATTTGCACTGGATTTAAAATGATGACAAAGTGTATAAATAAAACACTGAACAATAACTGATCATTAAATATTAGTAAATATTAATGTTTACCGTTAACTTGATGAGATCTGCTGTGAGAGGAAGAACATCCTTTTTGTTATACTTTCGCTCTGACAAGGTCTGGTGTGCTATTGAAGACACTGCATCAGTAAATTCTCCTTCATACAGATTAATGAAATCTGACACATCAGATTTCATTTCTGTGTCTCTTACTCTTATAGCCTGTCCCTTTTTCAATTCAGCAACCTTTTTCAAAAGCTGACCAGCTTTCAAAGCTAACGACGGTTTATCCAAAATTTGTGTTCGACTTAAGGACTTCTCTTCTGAAACACAAGCAAGAGTTTTGACTGCTGTCACACAAGTATCATATTTATCACTTGTAATAAAGTCTCCAATACTGGCTGTTGCATTTCCAATGTTATTTCGAAGATGTCTCTTCAATCTACCTAGGATCCTAAGTTTTTCTCTGACCTGGGCGGCCCTAGAAGTACCAAGCTTATTGAACTGTGTTTTTCCCAACAAAAGAATCAGTGAGTCGCTCTTTATAGCTCGACTAATCTCATCAGACCGTAAACTGTCTAAAACATGTTCCTGAAAGTCTTTCTGGTGATACTGAGAGTCAAAAGCTCCCACTCCTAAGGCTCCCTGCAATAGCAACCTTCCAGCAGACATATTGTTTTTTCTAGCCACTTTCTCTTGTTTTGCATTTTCACAATTGATTGCATTCTTCTGGTATTTACATTTCCTGCAATGTCTCCATAGTTCTTTTCCAAGGTAAAACACCAAACAGAACTGACAAGGTAAATAATCTTGTGGTATTGGACGATTTAAACCTGTGGAAGAGGGTCTCCTTCCCACATACAAGACACCTTTCTTTTTAATGAGGATATCCACATTATGACTGAAATCACCTAAGTTTCTGAACTTATCCAAAACGTTATTTCTTTGTTGCCTTTTATCCAATGATTTCTTTGCTTCCTTTATAGTTGGCATAGTTGCAATCTCTGCAACATTAGCATGACAGATTTCTAGATGTCTTCCTATTTTCAGCGGTGATGCTTCACAGAAGTAGCAACTATGTCTTTTTTTATAATCTCTTTTAAAGCTTTGGTCTGCTGACTGAATAACAATTCCTGTGCATTCGTCTGAAGTAAAGGAAAAAAAGACATTTCAGCAACTTCAATACAGGTTAAGAAAAGATACAACTAGAAGAAGCTTTTTTTTTAAAAAGCGCATGTCCCCCCACGGCACATTCGAAGGAGAGATATCATTAATTATAAGTTTAGAGGTCAGGGAGAATGAATATGACATGAGAAGAAGTGACTGTGACTATAGGGATCATCTACTTAGTAAGTCCAATCATCCTATGAAGTTTAAAGACTCTGGTTTACATGGAGCTGAAACCAATTTGATCTTTCATGACCCTGTGACCTTGACCTTTCACCCAATGACCCCCAAAAAAATAAGGATCTTCTACTCAGTAAGTCCAATCATCCTATGAATTTTGAAGACTGGATTATATGGAACTATTCACCTTTTAGGCCCCTGTGACCTTGACTTTAGACTCAGTGACCCCAAAATCAATAGGGATCATCTACTCAATAAATCCAATCATCCTATGAAGTTTTTTATCCGAGATGACCCATATTTATTTCAATCTAAGATATCATGCATATAAGTATTCTCACCAAGTAACATGAATATGACATGAGAAGAAGTGACTGTGACTATAGGGATCATCTACTCAGTAAGTCCAATCATCCTATGAAGTTTACATGGAACTACTTTTATTGAGCTGAAACCAATTTGACCTTTCAGGACCCTGTGACCTTGACCTTTCACCCAATGACCCCAAAATCAATAGGGATCTTCTACTCAGTAAGTCCAATCATCCTATGAAGTTTGAAGAGTCTGGATTATATGGAACTCCTCTTATTGAGCGGTAACAAGTTTGACCTTTTAGACCCCTGTGACCTTGACTTTAGACTCAGTGACCCCAAAATAAATAGGGATCATCTACTCAATAAATCCCATCATCCTATGAAGTTTGAAGACTGGGTTATATAGAACTCCAGTTATTGAGTGGAAACCAATTTGACCATTTAGGCCCCTGTGACCTTGATCTTTCACCCAGTGACCCCAAATTCAATAAGGATCATCTACTCAATAAGTCCAATCATCCTATGAAGTTTGAAGACTCTGGATTGTATGGAACTCAAGATAATGAGCGGAAAGCAAGTGTGACAAATGACGGGCGGACAAGGCAAAAACAATATGTCTCCCCCAAGTAAGGGGTGACATAACAAGAGGGCCATGATGGCCCTGGATCGCTCACCTTAATTATACAATGTACTGCAATGCAAAACACATCAAGACAATTATTCTGAATGCAACCTCCACAGTGTTAACAATATTTTCCTTCATTTGGCCTAGTGATCTATATTTTTTACCTGATATGACCCATATTCCAACATGGACTAGATATCATCAAGACAACATTCTGACAAAGTTTCAACTTGCTCAAAGTAAAAATGCGGCCTCCGGAGTTTGAACAATATTTTCCTTTATTGACCTTGTTTCTGACCCTACATGATCCATATTCGATCTTGGCTTAGATATCATTTAGATAAACATTCTCATAAAATGTCAAGCTGCTGTAGCAAAAAATGTGTCTTCTACAGAGTTAACAAGATGTTCCTTCAATTTGGCCTAGTGACCTAGTTTTTGACCCTACATGATCCATATTCGAACTTGGCTTAGATATCATTTAGATAAACATTCTCATAAAATGTCAAGCTGCTGTAGCAAAAAATGCGTCTTCTACAGAGTTAACAAGATGTTCCTTCAATTTAGCCTAGTGACCTAGTTTCTGACCCAATATGACCCATATTCGAACTTTACCTAGATATCTTTAAGACAAACATTCTGACAAAATTTCAAACTGCTGAAGCAAAAATCTTCTAGAGTGTTAACAAGATTTTCCTTCAATTTGACCTAGTGACCTATTTTTTGACCCAACATGACCCTTGATCGAACTTGACTTACATATCATCAAGAAAAACATTCTGATAAAGTTTCATCATGCTAAAGTTAAAAATGCAGTATCCAGAGTGTTAACAAGATTACCCTTCAATTTGGCCTAGTGACCTAGTTTTTAACCCGGCATATTCGAACTTGGCCTAGATATCATTTAGACAAACAGTCTGACCAAATTTCAAGCTGCTTAAGCAAAAAATGCGGCATCCAAAGTGTTAACAAGATTTTCCTTCAATTTAACATTGTGACCTAGTTTTTGACCCTACATGATCCATATTCGAACTTGGCTTAGATATCATTTAGATAAACATTCTCATAAAATGTCAAGCTGCTGTAGCAAAAAATGCGTCTTCTACAGAGTTAACAAGATGTTCCTTCAATTTAGCCTAGTGACTTAGTTTCTGACCCAATATGACCCATATTCGAACTTTACCTAGATATCTTTAAGACAAACATTCTGACAAAATTTCAAACTGCTGAAGCAAAAATCTTCTAGAGTGTTAACAAGATTTTCCTTCAATTTGACCTAGTGACCTATTTTTTGACCCAACATGACCCTTGATCGAACTTGACTTACATATCATCAAGAAAAACATTCTGATAAAGTTTCATCATGCTAAAGTTAAAAATGCAGTATCCAGAGTGTTAACAAGATTACCCTTCAATTTGGCCTAGTGACCTAGTTTTTAACCCGGCATATTCGAACTTGGCCTAGATATCATTTAGACAAACAGTCTGACCAAATTTCAAGCTGCTTAAGCAAAAAATGCGGCATCCAAAGTGTTAACAAGATTTTCCTTCAATTTAACATTGTGACCTAGTTTTTAACCCTGCATGACCCATATTCGAACATGACCTAGATATCATTTAGCTCAACATTCTGACCAAATTTCAAGCTGCTGAAGCAAAACATGCGGCTTCTACAGAGTTAACAAGATGTTCCTTCAATTTGGCCTAGTGACCTAGTTTCTGACCCAATATGACCCATATTTAAACTTGACCTAGATATCTTTAAGACAAACATTCTGACAATATTTCAACATGCTCAAGTTGAAAATGTGGCCTCTACAGTGTTAACAAGATTACCCTTCAATTTAGCCTAGTGACCTAGTTTCTGACCCGATATGACCCATATTCGAACTTGACCTAGATATTTTTAAGACAAACATTCTTACAAAATTTCAAACTGCTGAAGCAAAAATTGCGGCCTCTAGAGTGTTAACAAGATTTTCCTTCAATTTTACCTAGTGACCTATTTTTTGACCCGACATGACCCATGTTCGAACTTGGCCTACATATCATCAAGACAAACATTCTGATAAAGTTTCAACATGCTCAAGTTGAAAATGTGGCCTCCAGAGTGTTAACAAGATTTCGCTTCAATTTGACCTAGTGACCTCGATTTTGACCTCATATGGCCCAGTTTCGAACTTGTCCAAGATTTGATGGAGATGAATGATCTGATACACTTTCATGAAGATTGGATGCAAAATGTAGCTTGTAGAGTGTTAACAAGCTGAAATGTTGACGACGCACGACGGACGACGCACGCCGGACGGACGCCGGACAAAATGTGATCACAATAGCTCACCTTGCACTTCGTGCATAGGTGAGCTAAAAAGGCTGATAAGAAGTATTACTTGATAAAATAAGCGCCTTGTGATTTTTGCATTTCTTAAAAAGATCCTGGGGCTTTAATACTTTTATCCCTTGAATGTATAATGCAAAAAATGACCACAAGGCCACCCGCTGCAATACCACTCTGAATACCACCATAAGACCACTTTAGAACAGAAATACGGCCAATACAGCCTGGCAAAAATAACCAACAGACTTCTGACCTCTAAATGTGATCATGATATTGACCTTAGACCCAGAGATGGGTTTTATGCGGAGCGGAGAGATCTTATTCTGAACATTTGTTTACAGTTTGAATAAATTGCCATCAGTAGTTTTAAAGTAATGCTCCTGACAGGAATATCTAACAAAGTGGGTGATTAAAAACTACACGAGGTAAACTCAGTGTGTTAACTTCAAGTTAGGAACTTTGGTCCTGTGCACAACACACTGTCCCTATGTGGTGAACATTTGTGCCTACATTCTTAAAATAACAATGCGCATAAATCAAGGATCTCATAATGTTTGACATTTAAGTTAAGACCAAGGTCTTACATGTGGCACAAATTTTCATCGAGAATTCTCACTGCACTTACTCTAGCCTGCTGATGATTTATTGCCACTGTGTACTGAAGGTCATTAACAACTGGTCTCACATCTTCTGAACGGTTGACGACAACTGGGCTCACATCTTCTGAAGGGTCATCAACACCTGGGCTCACATCTTCTGAAGGGTTACCAACACCTCTTCTTCTTCTGCAAGTGGTCACCACACCTCTTCCTAAAAAGTTTAACAAAATGCTTGCCTTCAAATAAATTTATTTTAAAAAGAAATATGGTAATTCCACAAATATCATATATTTTTTCATCCTGGACTCTGCTGAATACTAAATTTATGGTAGTACTGATAGCCTCGGCAGTGGAAATTTTAGAATATTCATTGGTCAAGACTAAACTTTTTATAAACTGTATATTAAAGTGAATAATTCTACCAATTTGTATTGTTTTTTTATTAAATGATGTAATTTAAGGATTCAAGTAATTCTTCAAACACATATCTTTGTCTCTTCATCCTTGTACCATGTTGACATGCATGTAGTTTCAATACAAATAATAATATTAATGACTAAAACTTAAAGCTGCTAGCTCACCCACAGTTTTTGTTCAAAAATTGAGTTTCTTCAAAGAAAATTCTTAAAGGTTTATAAATTAGAAGGAGACACCAATTTTAACTGTTGAGTACATAAACCTTATAAAAATATAGCTATATCACAAAAATATGCACCAACAAATAATAAAATTTGTTGCAAATGCTTTTTAAATCCAATAAAAATTCACAGTATTTTAAGTGGGAATTTGTTACTCTATACCTAAATTTTCTCATAATCTATTGATTTTTGGCTTAACTTTATGTTTGACTTCTAAATATGCTTCATAGGAAGAAATTTAAATGTGTCAATACTTTCACCTAAACCGTGGGCCAGTAGCTTTAAACTTACTCATAAAATCCATCAGTGATTTTTTAATGAAACACTCATTTGTCTAATAAATACAAAACAGAAAGTTTCCAAACTTTGAATAAGTCAAACACAACAAGATATCCATTACAGTAGTCAAGGTAATAACAGACAGTATTTTAAATCCTAAACTGTTTAGAACTCTTGCTGTAAGTCTTTGATGTTCTCTGTTTAGTACAAAAAAAGATGACAGTTTTAAACATTTGCACATGTTTGCAATGCATGTCTTTTAAATGGTTGAACTTCCTGTTAAATGTCCCCAGAAAATTTTCAATTGCCATTGTGTAAACACTGGCGGCTCAATCAGTCAGGGTTTACAAATTGTTCAACTATTGACATTTTCATGTATTGTCATTCAGCCTATGCTGGCTAATCACTGGAAATGCCTAACAGTGTATAATCGATTAATCTCAGCTTTTTATTTGCCAGATCAAACTTTGACTAAGGTGATTTGGCAATCAGCCTAGCAATAGCCAAGCAGCATCTAGACTCAATAACAGTCATAAATTTATAAAATACCTTTCCCAGGGAAAATTTTAACTTCAAATCCTGGGGGATCTTCACCTTTTTTTATATAATAGGCAGCAACCTTTTTTGGATCAATTCGTCTCCTGCGCTCTGAAAAACAAGTCAAAAGTGTCATTGCTATCTACATGCATTATAATCTATTCATTAGGGATGAGCAGTACACTTCAAGTCTTGATACAGTTCTTTAGGTTATAGTGAATTACAGTGTACAGTGGTTAGGGAAAAACATTTTATTTTATTTTATTTTTGTATTAATCAAGAGTAGCCAGAGATTTTGCTCTGGTAGGTCTGAAGGTATGCTTCAAACAAGTAAAAAAACAGTAACATCTATATAGAGGGATAATTGAAAAATGAGGCAACTTTGAGTTTTATTGTTCTTGCACACAATGTACTTCCCCTCAATGTCATCTGTATTTGTACTTTAAAGTTTGAATAAATTGCAATGAATATTTTTAGTTATGGTCCAGTAAGACAAGAGCACAGCTTGAATAATGCTTTAACAAGAGCACCGGGTACGGCACAGACGCTCGACTGATAGGGAGAAAAAATAAATAAAAAAATAAGCGCCCGAGGGTCATGACAATAGCTCTCGTTTTTTTCAAACGTCGAGCTAAAATTGAAATTGTTTACTTGTACATGATGTAACTGGCCAATCTCCATAGGCTTTCTTATGTATGCCTCCCTCCAGCCTCGTTATTTCTTTATTTATGTGTCTACAGTGACATGCCCCTAAGGGAATTTTCTCTACTGTCAGGAAAATGTATGGGCATGTGACATATACCTTCATTGTGAAATAAGGTCAAATACTTAGAATAATTGTCAAGTACATGATTCTGTACTGACAAACAATTAAAGCAGGGCAAGCAGATATGACATTTTTTTAGAAAGTGAGATAACCATCTCATTAATAGATCAAGCTTGTATAAATAAACCAGGCCATTGTTGCACTTCAAATTGACTTCTTTTAACATTATTCTAATATGCAGTATGAGCAGTTGCTCTATTCACCTAAACAATAGAATTCAATAGGACAATAATTTTGATCCTAGACCGAAATTTCATAAAACACATGGTACGTTGGTACATGTACTTTAGGTGGAATCTGACAAAATATTTTGCATTTATCTCCATAATATTACTGTATTAACTTAATTAAAACATAATAACGTTGTTCTAGAAATGTCTACCCAAATCTGAAAAAAATGCACTTGCCAGGTTTTAAGACAGGAGAGAACATCTTACTTGGGACATATGTCCCCATAGTGACTGAGATATTACGCACCTTTCTGAGGAAAAGAGAGAAATTTGGGACATGTTTCCTGTTTTTGCATTGTTAGACATAGTTTCAAATTAGAGCTATCACAGAAGGTGATGAATACCCCCACTTCAACACACAGAAAGGTCTAGAGATATGCTCTGGACAAGAAAGTGGGGTTATTTAAAAACAATTAGGGCCATCATAATTAGGGCCATGATGGCCCTGGATCGCTCACCTGATTTTTTTTTTCACTTTAGCCATATAAGCCTCGCCCCCTGGCGGCCATAGTTTCCAACCAATCAACTTGGCTTGTAGGAATCTGAGAGAGGGTCAACCAATGAATATTTCTAAAAAAATATTTGAAAATTGGCCAGATGCTTTCGGAGGAGATGATTTTTTAAGTTTTCACTATAGTCATATAAGGCAAAATAGCCCCGCCCCCTGGTGGCCATGTTTTTTCACCAATCAACATGGCTTGAAGGAATCTGATAGAGGGTCATCCAAGGAACATTTCTACAAAGTTATTTGAAAATCGGCCTGACACTTTCGGAGGAGATTTTTTTACTATAGCCATATAAGGCAAGATAAACAGATACTGCCTATCCCCTGCTGCCCTATTTAGTCTTCTTACTGCTGTTTAGTTGTACCACATAGATAAGGTATGGAAATATTTCAAAAATAATTGAAAAGCATTTCTGACAGGAAAAAAGATTATGTTAAAAATTGACAATTATTCCTCATTTTAAGTATTTTACCTTGAGAAAAGTCACACTGAAGGTCTAAGTCACATGTCCATAAAATTTCAGGACAAGAATAAAAATTCTCCTAGGAACATGTCTGTAGAAATAGTACTGTCTCTTATCACAAAATAAAACAAGAGGGCCATGATGGCCCTGGATCGCTCACCTGATTTTTTTCTTTCACTTTAGCTTTTTAAGCCCCGCCCCCTGGCGGCCATAGTTTCCAACCAATCAACTTTGATTGAAGGAATCTGATAGAGGGTCACCCTAGGAACATTTCTACTAAATTATTTGAAAATCGGACACTTTTGGAGGAGAAGATTTTTCACTATAGCCATATAATGCAAAATAGCCTTGCCCACTGGCGGCCATGTTTTTCCACCAATCAACATGGCTTGAAGGAATCTGAAAGTGGGTCACTTAAGGAACATTTATACAAAATTATTTGAAAATCGGCCTGACACTTTCGGAGAAGACGATTTTTTAAATTTTCACTATAGCCATATAAGGCAAAATAGCCCCGCCCTCCTGGCGGCCATGTTTTTCAACCAATCAACACGGCTTGAAGGAATCTGATAGAGGGTCATCCAAGAAACATTTCTACAACAAGTTTTGAAAATCTGCCATCCAGTTTGGGAGAAGAAGATTTTTTAAGTTTTCACCATAGCCATATAAGCCAAAATAGCCCTGTCCACTGGCGGCCATGTTTTTCGACCAATCGACATGGCTTGAAAGAATCTGATAGTGGGTCACTTAAGGAAAATTTATACAAAATGCTGCTCTTGACAGTGGCTGGTAATTTAAGATTCTTTTTTTCCTGACTGGACTAATTACTCTGGATAACAAAATTATTAAAAATAATATGGTTTCCTTAGTGTAAAGTTTGAACTGATGGATGTATGTTACCCTGCTCAAAGTCAGAAAAAAAATTGTACTACCCAGTGGACTGCACAAATTACCAAAATACACCCAAGTACTGGTAAATTCAGCAAAAGTATTGCAACATTTAGTGACATGACAGTTAATTATTCATATTTGTTCTTCCCTGAATTACTTTGAATGAGATTTTATAAAGTAGGCCAAGAAACCAAGTATGTCAAATGTGACTACAAAATATGATATTTCTTTTATTTTATGATAAACATATTTTTATTAATGTAAATTTTTGTAATAGTTTTATAACCTAACAAATTTGTACACACAGTGTAACCCTTTGATTCTGCATCTTATTAACCTAAATTTGTACTGAAATGGCACGTATCTACTGTAGAGGGTGTGATCTTTTAGTTTTATTGTCCCCCGCTTTTAGCGAAAGCTGGGGACTATTATTTCTCATTCGTCAGTCAGTCCGTCAGTCCGTCAGTCACGCTGTCACAAAAACTTTAACCTTGGTCATAACTTCTGAACCGTAATAGGTACTGCTTTCATATTTCACATGTGTATTCCTTGTGACAACCCCTTTCCATCAATACCAATTTGTTTGACCTTGTGACCTTGACCCTGACGAGTTATGGCCCTTTACCCCTGTGTTTGACTAAATTCATTTCCGGGCTATTTCTCTGCAACCGCTTTTTGGAATTTTATGAAACTTCATAGGAAGGATCACCACCAAGTGTAGATGCGCATATCGTGTTTTCGTTCCGGTTGGATTATTTTGCACGGAGTTATGGCCCTTTACCCCACCATCAGGCTATGTATGACTAAATTCATTTCCGGGCTATTTCTCTGCAACCGCTTTTTGGAATTTTATGAAACTTCATAGGAAGGATCACCACCAAGTGTAGATGCGCATATCGTGTTTGCGTTCCGGTTGGATTATTTTTCACGGAGTTACGGCCCTTTACTCCACCATCAGGCTATGTATGACTAAATTCATTTCCGGGCTATTTCTCTGCAACCGCTTTTTGGAATTTTATGAAACTTCATAGGAAGGATCACCACCAGGTGTAGATGCGCATATCGTGTTTGCGTTCCGGTTGGATTATTTTGCACGGAGTTATGGCCCTTTACCCCACCATCAGGCTATGTATGACTTAATTCATTTCCGGGCTATTTCTCTGCAACCGCTTTTTGGAATTTTATGAAACTTCATAGGAAGGATCACCACCAAGTGTAGATGCGCATATCGTGTTTGCGTTCCGGTTGGATTATTTTTCACGGAGTTATGGCCCTTTACTCCACCATCAGGCTATGTATGACTAAATTCATTTCCGGGCTATTTCTCTGCAACCGCTTTTTGGAATTTTATGAAACTTTATAGAAAGGATCACCACCAAGTGTAGATGCGCATATTGTGTTTGCGTTCCGGTTGGATGATTTTTCACGGAGTTTTACCCCACCATCCGGCTATGTATGACTTAATTCATTTCCGGGCTATCTCTCTGCAACCGCTTTTTGGAATTTGATGAAACTTTATAGGAAGGATCACCACCAAGTGTAGATGCGCATATTGTGTTTGCGTTCCGGTTGGATTATTTTTCACGGAGTTATGGCCCTTTACTCCACCATCAGGCTATGTATGACTAAATTCATTTCCGGGCTATTTCTCTGCAACCGCTTTTTGGAATTTTATGAAACTTCATAGGAAGGATCACCACCAAGTGTAGATGCGCATATCGTGTTTGCGTTCCGGTTGGATGATTTTTCACGGAGTTATGGCCCTTACTTCTGAACCGTAATAGGTACTGCTTTCATATTTCACATGTGTATTCCTTGTGACAACCCCTTTCCATCAATACCAATTTTTGTGACCTTGACCCTGGCGGGGGACCATGATTCTCTGAATTTGCTTGTTTACCAACATATGTATGTATTTCAAAGATTAATCCTGTACATTATGTGTAATTTATTGCATTTAAACCTAGCCATAATATATCAATCATCTATCATTCAATTTACAGCATAACAATGGGAATACCTAAATTGTGTCATATGATGATACTTTTTCAGATTAAGGTTTAGTTATATGAGTATTCTATATAACATCTAGGGCATTTTTTATGAAAATAAAATTTTGCGAACATGCTATTTTCATTATTTTGAATAGAAAACCCTTAATGAAATATGTAAAATCATAGGGTAAAGACTAATGTTAGCTTCTTGGAACCACAGTATTTAACAAACAGTATCGGTAGTTCCATTGTGACAGTTCATGAATAAGTGACTTCCAACACTAAAATGAGTTGGCTTGAACAGTACTTACTGTCTCAAACATACATACAAACTTCGAAAACTCATGTTCTTTTCAGTATGAGTTCTGAAGTTGAAGTGAAATTTTTTGAGGAATTCATATGAAAATGTAGATTTCAGTGAAAACTGAATAAAGTCATTTAAGATGAAAACTGACTGTGGGCGTTTTGTTGACAACACTTTTACTATGAATCTATTTTAATACCTGTCATTTTATGAAATACAAGCATTGGAATTGTGCTTTTAAACCCACATTTTGTAAATTTGTTATTTGTATCCTAATCTTCTTGTACATGTCATGTTATTCAACTTTGACTTCTGGTAAAAAACAACTTAATATCAGGTAACGGGACATGTTAACTGCTAGGCACTTAACAAGTTCTCGAGTTATATGTTCTTGAGTATACAGTGGTAGATTTAATTAAATAAAGAACAAGTTTGGTCAGAACTTCAACCTGAGCTTGAGTCACCCATGGATCTCTTGTATGACCAGTGCTTGCTACGTTTAACTGTACATATAATATATACATACACCAGAGACATATAGATGTTGTCTATGTCTCTGCATACACTGAAGAAAACTGGTAAAAAAATGGTCACATATTTCAAAGGAATTTTTTTTCCTAAGTAACTTTACAAATAATAGTTATTATTAGAATATTATACTACAAACACGAGTTAATTGATAACAAAGAGTAGGCCATGTTCTCTATTAAATATTTATGTTTCAATTTTAAGTATTTGTTCATACTGGACCCATGAAGCTGGTAATTTTATAAGGCGAAAACTCAACATACCCATATTTTATCTGTTTCCTCCCGCCATAACGTGCGCTTCGGTGACAATGATCATAAAATAATATCGAGCGTCTGTAAGCATAGCACATTGACGTCATCAGCTATTCTGCGAGATAACTCCGAGGATGCCCAAGTAGTCGAGAAAGTTAGCGGAATTCACTGAAAATAAGAGTTCTGAACATCTCTCACATCACTGGGGGGACATCGCTGAAACCTTTTTTTTTTTTCGTTTTACGCTATTTATAGCAAAATAAGCAACCGTAATAGCGAGGACACGTAAATGTCCCCACAAAATTGCCCAGTCCCCACAATGTGGGTTTTTTACCCAGTAAATGTCCACACAACTACGGTCGGACCAGACCTCTCTCTCTCTCTCTCTCTCGCCATTTTAGGGTCAGGCTTATATTCCTGGTTTGCTTATCACCAAGGTAACACCATGAGATAAATGCACAGATATACAGATGCCGTCCGTGGCAGAACGTACGGAGACATGTTATTAAACAATTTTATCAGAAAGAAAATACCATGAGCACTTTTCAATTATGCCAATTAGTACCAAACTTATATGTTTTATACTGAAGATAATGCAGCCATTTTCGACTTGTATTCATCCGTATATGTTGTTTTAAGTAACGTATAAGAGTTAACTGAAAACTAATAACAAAGGGACGATATATTTACGGTGGACTCCCGTTAACTCGAATGTGTGATAAGTGGAGTATATTGTTAAACAATTCATTAAACCATTCTTTTAAACTGTCTCTACGCTGTTTTCTTGTGATGATATTAACACATCGGCTACTCTGTGCAATGCATGAGTCCTTTTCGATATGTCTTTTAAAAAAACAAACTATCACTACGCTGTTTTCTTGTAATGATTTTAAAACGTGCTTGTTTAACATCTTATTCCCCGAACACGTCAGTTGCTCGGTGCAATGCATGAGTCCTTTTCGATATGTCTTTTAAAAAACAAAACTGTCACTTCACTGTATTCTAGTAATGATTTTAATACACGTGCTTGCTTAACATCATATTACTCGAACACGTCGGTTATTCGGTGCAATCCATGAGTCCTTTTCGATATGTCTTTTAAAAAAGAGAACTGTCACTACGCTGTTTTCTTGTAATGATTTTCACACTGGCTTGCTTTCCATAATATTACTCAAACACGTCGGTTGCTCGGTGCAATGTATGAGTCCTTTTAGATATGTCTTTTAAAAAACAGAAATGTCGCTACGCTGTTTTCTTGTAATGATTTTAACACTGGTTTGCTTTTAATCATTTTTCTCAAACACGTCGAATACGCAGTGCAATGTATGAGTCCTGTTCGATGTGTCATTTCAAAAAGAGAATTTTCACGCTGTTTTCTTGTCATGATTTTAACACTGGCTTGCTTTTAATCATATTCCTCGAACACGTCGGTTACAAGGTGCAATGTATAAGTTTGTTTCGACTTTCAGTTAACGCAAATGAATTTATTACAATGAAAAGGTAATTTAAACATTGGAGGTGATGAAATATTTTGTACCGATCATTTTTCGAAGATAGTCTTTAATGCTACCTTCTTACCAGTTAGACAAAACGTGTACCTGTTTGTTTGTTTATTTTCATTGTAGTTAGCACCGATTTGAATATTACTTAATATCATAAAACGATGTTAACGTTACTAGTTCTGCCGTAAACAGTCCCCAGTTATTGGATCAAAGCAGTGCCTGTATTGCATTCCCGTGCGCAGGGGAGGAGATTTTATTCTAACATTCTTTAGTGGAAGAAAAAGATCAAGCCAACATATACATGTTAAACAGGACCAAAGAATTTAAACATACGAAGTCTCTTTATAGTTTATTTCAGCCGGTACGCGAGAAAACCAACCGTGCTTAATGTAACGACGAAGATCAGCATAAGCATGCCGTGCAGGCTTACCCTGATAGACACTTTTCGCCTACTGTAGATTTTCTGTTTCGGGAATCATAACTCTATAACGCTTAGACGGAATGTGTCGGTCCGGATCAGTCAGGGTCGATACATTACGCAGATGCCATAATGTTGTTTTATTCGCGGGACAGCTGATTGGTATTCTTTCCAGCGATATTCATAAGCACGCGCGTTGTAAAATGATGTATAATACGACGTTTAAAAACAGTGTAGAACCAGATCAAAATATGGATCCATGCAGACTGATCATGATCTACTCTGTTCACATATTACATTTTCTATCGACAGGTCATTCGTGAACACTTTCACTGTTTGAAACGTATGTCGCCAAGAGTATTTCAGAATCAACACGACGACAGAATTCTTGTCCGGGTGACAAATCAGTACCAGGTTATTAATTAGGCTTTGCCAAAATGCATCATAACCGTCGCGGGCAATGGTTGAACGTACACCCCTCAATTGAGAGTTGTCTGTCTCTCTCTCGAGAGAGGATCGTTTAATCGTAGTTATAGTTGTGCCTGACCATTGGGAAAGGTAAAAGTTACAATTGAGAGTTGTCTGTTTCTTGAGAGAGAGGATCGTTAAATCGTAGTTATAGTTGTGCACAACCATTGGGAAAGGTACAAGTTACAATTGAGAGTTGTCTGTTTCTTGAGAGAGCGGATCGTTAAATCGTAGTTATAGTTGTGCCCGACCATGGGGAAAGGTGCAAGTTACAATTGATGAATAGCGTACGTTCATATCAGCATGGACATCCGCTCTCTCTTGTCAGAATCGAGAGAAGTTGAAAGAAGCTTCAAATAAACCTATGTATGTAATAGCGCACAGGCTGGTATGGATCTACACTGTTCACAAACGCGAAAGTGTATCTTTTTCCGATGGACAGGCTCATGTAGGAAGAGTGTTTCATGTTGATGTATTTGGTATGTGACAGTTGATTAGATGATTGCATGTTCATATATACATTCGAAACACCAGAAGAATACATACAATCCGATAATAGTTGCATTATCAAAAGCATTAACTTCAGTATGAAACCTAGCCACATTTAAGCAATAGTTTTGAGAAGTAATTGAGCTCCGCTTCCCGTTTTTCTTTTATAAAGTTGACATTTCTTGTTATTAATGTTTTGATTATGCAAGCAAATAAGAACTTTATTAAATTACACTTCTCATTATCGTGACGTTAACCTATAAACGAAAAATAACTAGGAAAAGCAAATAAAATAGAGAGTGCTTTAATATATTTCAAGCGTTATGAAGACAGTTTGCACATGATACATAGCAATGTATGCGCGGTGTTCTTCAAAAACCAACATAATCGTTGACGAAATCTGCCGTTAGCGTGCAATGAGTTAAGTACTAACACAAACTATTTAATATATAAATAACACAAAATATGTTAGGGTTGAAAATGGAATGGCCACGAAAAAAACCCAACAATAACCGTTAATATAACAAGTGTGGAAAAAAGACTAGACTGCACCATTATCGTTAATACCTAAATTGACAATGCAACTTAAAGTTTCTTGAAACATGACATGTATTATTGGCAAAAAGTGCATCAAGGCTTTTGAAATGAAAACAATGTGTCTTCATTAAACATTGAAATATAATGAGCGATACCTTTCACCATCAGTATTTAATAACATGTATATCGGTGCTTATTACCAAAAATTCAAAGTTTATCAAGGCTATAAAAGCGATAGAGTCTGGCCACAAGTTCTCTCCACTTAAGAAAGGCCACTCCCTAAATTGAAATTGAAATTACACATTTTAAATGTCTTCTATATTACAATAAATGTATATGCTTTAGCATTTTTTTGTTTCTGAAGACATTCATTCCGTTCCAGTTTTGATTTTTAGCTCTACTGGCCAAAGGCCAGAAGGGCTGTCGTGGCGATTTGTCCGTCGTCCGTGCGTGCGTGCGTGCGTGCGTCCGTCGGTCCGTAAACAATTTCTTGTAAACACGATACAGTCTTCAGATATCTTCTTAGATATCCATGAGAGCTCGGTTCCTTTCGAAAACCAGCCAGATCCGCCCATGCATGACTGGATTATGGCCCTTGAAATGGTCATATACAGTAGTCAGATATCCATGAGAGCTCGGTTCCTTTAAAAAACCAACCAGATCCGCCCATGCATGACTGGATTATGGCCCTTGAAATGGTCAAAATTGCTATAAAAGAGCTTGTTAACACGATACAGTCTTCACTCTTGATTGTATCTCAACCAAACTTATACAGTAGTTAGATATCCATGAGAGCTTAGTTCCTTTTATAAACCAGCCAGATCCGCCCATGCAAGACTGGATTATGGCCCTTGAAATTGTCCAAATTGCTATAATTGAGCATGTGAACACAATAGAGGCTCCATTTACTATCTGATCTTCACCAAACTTAGATAGTAGTTAAATATTGATGAGAGCTTGGTTCCTTTTGAAAATCAGCCAGATCCGCCCATGCAAGACTGGATTATGGCCCATGAAATTGTAAACATTACTATAATACAGCTTGTGAACACAAAAGAGCTTCCATTTACTATCCGATCTTCACCATACATACATGCTCTGGATTGAAAATGACCAAAGAACCATACCAGTAGAGCATAGGCCCTCATGGGCCTCTTGTTTTTATATATACACGAAAATGCTCAAAATGATTTACTAGTGAATAAATGAAAAAAAAAAAAAAAAGCAACACACAGATATTTATAAATAGAAAATAATAATAATCTGAAACAAATTGTGAAGATAAAAGTTCAAATATATGTAATCAATAGTAGTGTTGTAATTTATATATTTATGAACTTGCTATTATGTAATATCGATTGTAAAGTTACAAGAATCACTTTCAATTGATATATAGAATAATTATATAGAATATTTTAATGTTTATGAAAAGAGAAAAAAGCGCAGGCTTACCCGGATAGACACTTTTCGCCTCCTACGGATTTTCTGTTTCAGGAATCATAACTCTATCCACCAGAGACGGAACGTGTCAGCCCCGATCAGTCTGCGCGGACTGCGCAGTCTGATCTGCGTCGTTACATTACGCGGATGCCATAATGTTGGTTTTGCTCGCGGGACGGCTCATATAACCTTTATTACAATGATAGTTATACGTTTTGTTTAAACAGTTCTCACCTGAGATATTCAGACGCATCAGCAGCAAACGAGCTTTGAACAATTCCAAATGTAAAACACCATTTTGCGATGATAGTATTTAGACAAGGACAAATCGTAATATGACTAAAATACGGTTGACAGCTGGGGAACACCACATTCAATCAATCAAAAAATATCTGCTCTTACTTGGAATAGTAAACATTCAATTCAACAGACAAATATCTGCTATTACTTGGAATAGTAAACATACAATTCAACAGACAAATATCTGCTCTTACTTGGAATAGTAAACATTCAATTAAACAGACTATATCTGCTCTTGATTGGAATAGTAAACATTCAATAAAACAGACAACACTTTTTCTTTCTTGAAATAGTAAACATTCAATTACACACTTTCTGCTCTTACTTGGAATAGTAAACATACAATTCAACAGACTTTATCTGCTCTTACTTGGAATAGTAAACATACAATTCAATAGACTATATCTGCTCTTACTTAGAATAGTAAACATACAATTAAACAGACACATATCTGCTCTTACTTGGAATAGTAAACATTCAATTAAACAGACTATATCTGCTCTTACTTGGAATAGTAAACATTCAATTAAACAGACAATATCTGCTCTTGATTGGAATAGTAAACATTCAATAAAACAGACAACACATTTTCTTTCTTGAAATAGTAAACATTCAATTACACACTTTCTGCTCTTACTTGGAATAGTAAACATTCAATTAAACAGACTATATCTGCTATTACTTGGAATAATATACATTCAATTAAACAGACTATATCTGCTCTTACTTGTAATAGTAAACATTAAATTAAACAGACAATATCTGCTCTTGATTGGAATAGTAAACGTTCAATAAACAGACAACACTTTTTTTCTTTCTTGAAATAGTATATAGTCCTTGGAACAATAAATATTCAATTCAACAGACAAATATATGCTATTACTTGGAATAGTAAACATTCAATTCAACAGACAAACATCTGCTCTTACTTGGAATAGTAAACATTCAATTAAACAGACTATATCGCTCTTACTTGGAATCCATTGTTTTCCATTTCCACCATGAGTTTGGTATAGCATAAAACAAGGTTTGCGTAATAAAACGGATGGAATTTGTTATTTCTGTGTCGTTTTGATTGCGTTGTTGAGTGTTTTACGCCGTTTTCAACATCATATATGTCAAATCACACGCAATGTTCACATATTCATGCGTCCTGGGTGATTCAACCCAGTTACTCAATCGTACTGAACATACTGTGACAAAGGGAGCCATTGCCCGCCCTGCTTTCAGAGGTTGTTTTGTTTGTATTGTTGGGTGTTTTAGGCCGATTTCCACATCATTCAAGTCATACCACCCCGTCAGCTCACACACTCGTGATCCCTGGGTGAATCAACCCAGCTATGCAATAGACCTGAACACATTGTGGCCAGGGAAGCAATTGCCCGCCATGCTTTAAAATGTCGTTTTGTTTGCATTGTATGGGTTTTGATCTTGGAAGCGAGTTGTTGCTGTGGCATAAAATAGCTGCATGTGGGAAAGGGTTAGTATCTGTTCACGGGTCTTCGCACCTCTGCAGGCCAAATCCCTTCCGGCGGTACAGTGAACGATTTTCCCATAACCCCGTTCCCACATGCATACACTCCATATAAATGAACTATCGAAAACACTGTGATAAAAACAGCCATTGCTCATCATGTTTTCAAAGGTCGTTTTGCTTGCAGTGTTGGGGTTTTAGGCCGTTTTCAACAGCATGTATGCCCAATCGCCATCACAGTGCACTTACTCGTGCTCTTTGGGTGATTCTACACAGCTAGGCAATATGACTGAAATCAGTGTGGTAAGAGGAGCCATTGCTTATCATGTTTTCAAAGGTCGTTTTGATTGCGTTGTTGGTTGTTTTAGGCCGTTTTCAACAGCATTTATGTTAAATACCCCTCACTGCTCACACACACATGCTTCCTGGGTGAATCAACCAATCTACGCGATAAGACTGAAAACAGTGTGGTATAATGAGCCATTGCTCGTCATGTTTTCAACGGTCGTTTTGAGTGCACTGTAAGGAGTTTTAGGCCGTTTTCAACAGCATTCATGTCCAATCACTCTCACAGTTCACAAACTCATGGGACCTGGGAGAATCAACCCAGCTATGCGTTAGGACTGAAGACAGTGTAGACAGATGAGCCATTGCTAATCATGATTTCAAAGTTCGTTTTGTTTGTATTGTTGGGTGTTTTACGCCGCTTTCAACATCATATATGTCAAATCACCCGCACTGTTCACATACTCATGCGTCCTGGGTAATTCAATCCAGCTACTCAATAGTACTGAACACACTGTGACAAAGGGAGCAATTGCCCGCCCTGCTTTCAGAGGTCGTTTTGTTTGTATTGTTGGGTGTTTTAGGCCGTTTTCCACATCATTCCAGTCATACCACCACGTCAGTTCACACATTCGTGATCCATGGGTGTATAAACCCAGCTATGCAATAGACCTGAACACATTGTGGCAAGAGAAGCAATTGCCCGCCATACTTTAAAATGTCGTTTTGTTTGCACATACTCATGTTTTTTGAGTGATTCTACCCAGCTAGGCAAGAGGACTGAAAACAGTGTGGTAAGAGCAGCCATTGCTCATCATGTCTTCAAAGGTCGTTTTGATTGCGTTGTTGAGTGTTTTACGCCGTTTTCTACATCATATATGTCAAATCGGACGCACTGTTCACATACCCATGCGTCCTGGGTGATTCAACCCAGCTATGCTTTAGGACTGAAAACAGTGTGGAAAGAGGAGCCATTGCTAATCATGATTTCAAAGGTCGTTTTTTTTGTATTGTTGGGTGTTTTACGCCGTTTTCAACATCATATATGTCAAATCACACGCAATGTTCACATATGCATGCGTCCTGGGTGATTCAACCCAGTTACTCAATCGTACTGAACACACTGTGACAAAGGGAGCAATTGCCCGCCCTGCTTTCAGAGGTTGTTTTGTTTGTATTGTTGGGTGTTTTAGGCCGATTTCCACATCATTCAAGTCATACCACCCCGTCAGCTCACACACTCGTGATCCCTGGGTGAATCAACCCAGCTATGCAATAGACCTGAACACATTGTGGCCAGAGAAGCAATTGCCCGCCATGCTTTAAAATGTCGTTTTGTTTGCATTGTATGGGTTTTGATCTTGGAAGCAAGTTGTTGCTGTGGCATAAAATAGCTGCATGTGGGAAAGGGTTAGTATCTGTTCACGGGTCTTCGCACCTCTACAGGCCAAATCCCTTCCGGCGGTACAGTGAACGATTTTCCCATAACCCCGTTCCCACATATGCATACACTCCCTATAAATGAACTATCGAAAACATTGTGATAAAAACAGCCATTGCTCATCATGTTTTCAAAGGTCGTTTTGCTTGCATTGTTGGGGTTTTAGGCCGTTTTCAACAGCATGTATGCCCGATCGCCATCACAGTGCACATACTCGTGTTTTTTGGGTGATTCTACACAGCTAGGCAATAGGACTGAAATCAGTGTGGTAAGAGGAGCCATTGCTTATCATGTTTTCAAAGGTGGTTTTGATTGCGTTGTTGGTTGTTTTAGGCCGTTTTCAACAGCATTTATGTTAAATACCCCTCACTGCTCACACGCACATGCTTCCTGGGTGAATCAACCAATCTACGCGATAAGACTGAAAACAGTGCGGTATAAGGAGCAATTGCTCATCATGTTTTCAACGGTCGTTTTGACTGCACGGAGTTTTAGGTCGTTTTCAACAGCATTTATGTCCAATCACTCTCACAGTTCACAAACTCATAGGACCTGGGAGAATCAACCCAGCTATGCGTTAGGACTGAAGACAGTGTAGAAAGATGAGCCATTGCTAATCATGATTTCAAAGTTCGTTTTGTTTGTATTGTTGGGTGTTTTACGCCGGTATCAACATCATATATGTCAAATCACACGCACTGTTCACATATTCATGCGTCCTGGGTGATTCAACCCAGCTACTCAATCGTACTGAACACACTGTGACAAAGGGAGCAATTGACCGCCCTGCTTTCAGAGGTCGTTTTGTTTGTATTGTTGGGTGTTTTAGGTCGATTTCCACATCATTCAAGTCATACCACCCCGTCAGTTCACACACTCGTGATCCCTGAGTGAATCAACCCAGCTATGCAATAGACCTGAACACATTGTGGCAAGAGAAGCAATTGCCCGCAATGCTTTAAAATGTCGTTTTGTTTGCATTGTATGGGTTTTGCTACTAAACCAATGGACAGATTTCAAAATAACTTCACAGGAATGGTCCTTAGGTGGTCCCTTTTCAAAATTGTTCAAAGAATTTTAATTCCAAGTAGAACTTTGGTTGCTGCGGCATCAGAAAAGGGGAAAATTGCCAAATCTTAAATAAACTTCTTGTCAAAAAAGTGCTGGCTTGATTTGAACATTATTTTGCACAAATGTTCCTTTGGGTACCCTCTACCAAGATTGTTCAATTATTTCCGATCCGTTAAAAAACATGGCCGCCAGGGGGCGGAGCTTATTTTCCTTATATGTGCATTGTTAAAACTTTAAAAATCTTCTTGTCCAAAAGTACTGGCCCGATTTGAAAATTATTTTGCACAAATGTTTCTTGGGACACTCTTTACCAAGATTGTTCAAATATTTCCAATCCGTTGAAAAACATGGCCGCCAGGGGGCGGAGCCTGTTTTCCTTATATGTGCATTGTTTAAACTTTGAAAAATCTTCTTGTCAAAAAGTACTGGGCCGATTTGAAGATAATTTTGCACAAATGTTCCTTGGTGCACCCTTTACCAAGATTGTTCAAATATTTCTGATCCGTTGAAAAACATGGCCGCCAGGGGGCGGAGCTTGTTTTCCTTATATGTGCATTGTTAAAACTTTAAAAATCTTCTTGTCCAAAAGTACTGGCCCAATTTGAAAATTATTTTGCACAAATGTTCCTTAGGGCACCCTTTACCAAGATTGTTCAAATATTTCCGATCCGTTGAAAAGCATGGCCGCCAGGGGGCGGAGCTAGTTTTCCTTATATGTGCATTGTTAAAACTTTAAAAATCTTCTTGTCCAAAAGTATTGGCCTAAAAAGAGTAAAAACTTTGAAAACTATTGAAGTTCTATTAAATCAGGTGAGCGATATAGGGCCATCATGGCCCTCTTGTTTATCTAAATCTTTATCATTCATGCAAACGTTTTAAATACAATACTACATATATATATATATATATCCTAGGCGAACATCGGTGGTAAAAAAACATACATTAAGGCGAACGTATTCAGTTCACCTTAATGTTTAAGATGTCACATGAGTCATTTCAGTTGTTATAATAATATTTAATGATAGGGAATCAAAGAACATACATAATACCTACAAATACATTTTCTCTCATTCTTTTCCACTTTAAGTTATAGGTTATTCATTTAACTATATCAATCACACATATTTTTAGAAAAACAAATGAATACATATTAAAAACAATTCTTTAACTCCTTTTCTCGCTTATTTGTCTATATGCAGGGAAAGGAGTTAACTGTATATCTTACTTATCTAAAACAAATGACTTTGGAATTTGCAAAACAAAATATCCTACATTTCATTACACTCATATGAATGATATTTAAACATGTCTATATTGGAGAATATCCGGCCTTTTCCTAATCCGTGCTGGATATCGCCGCTCTACATCATGAAAAAAATCTGTACATTCAAGGTCAAGGTCACAGTGATAAGAAATAGACTTTAATTGAACTTTTCTTGTCCGGACCATAACTGTGTCATGCATAGAGATATTTTCAAATAACTTGGCACAAACATGCACCGTATCAAGGCGATGAAATAACTTGGCACTAATATGAACTATATCAATATGATGTGTCACATGCAAAACTTTTGTCTGTAGCTTCAAGGTCAAGGTCACAGTGACAACAAATAGACATCAGTTGAACTTTTCTTGTCCGGACAATAACATTTTCATCCATATCGATATTTTCAAATAGCTTGGTACAGATATACACCATATCAAGACGCTGTGTCATATGCACAATTTATGTGTTTAGCTTCCAGGTCAAGGTCATAGTGACAGAAAATATACTATACTTTTTTTGTTCAGACCATAACTTTACCATGCATATAGATATATTCAAATAACTTCGCTCAAATATGCTCCATATTAAATAACTTGGCAATTTAAAAGAATATAGCGTCTGTCCGCTGTCTGTCGTCACACTTTTTCGTCACGTTTTCAAATAACTTTTTTTCTACGCAAAGGATTGGATTGAAACTTCTGGCAAATGTTTATATCAATCTTTGTGATGGGTTCACAAAAGGGGGATAATCCAAATATTTTTTATATCAGACTTATTGCCCCTTTTCTGTCAAAAATTAAAATTTTCGGTCAAGGCGCCGGCAGGTGACACACGTGCTCCGGGGAGCACTCCATTCTAGTTTTTCTTGTTCTTCATGATATTGTAATTCTGATTCCTATTCGGGTTGTATCTTTGGTTCGATTATCGGTTATACAGTTAACGGTAAACTCCTTCACCGTCTTTCCACGTCGTTTACACTTTGAATTCCGTCTGAAACAGAAAAGCTAAAAATCACATGTGTAATGATATCTTTTTTGTAGAAGAAACATACATGTACTTTTTGAAATTTGTAACTTGGAATAATTATTTAAGATTTTTGCTTTCATCCCATATCTCCTACAGTGCTTCCATAAAGACTTCCATAATTTATTGAACAGATTCTCTGAAGTCTTCCTTATTTCTTCCCACCCCGCACAATCTTCCACGTTGTATTGTAGGTACATTAGCTTCTTAAACGCATCCCTGGCATTCCTTTGCAGCATATCGAAGGAGATATTCTTGGAAACTTCTCCCAACTAAAATTGTCATTACAAAGCTTAATAACCTTCAATATATAGAAAACAAAAATCAGCAATTTGAACAGCTACAATTTTGGCACAGGTTTTGGTTTAGAGCTCAAGTTACATATATTCTACAATGCGCATATCCTGCCATATAATGTTTTTACATACCACCCTTGTGACCACTTCACAATAACCATCAGTATTTCATCAAAAAAGTCGAGTTGGGAACCAGGTGTGTGAACCTTTTGTGTTGTTACGGAGGCGGCACTATTTGCGACAGACTGCCTGGGTAACAGAAGCGTAGTATAACTATTTGAACAACAGCCTTGTTTACCCAACGGGATGTCATATTGATTTGCGTTGAGGCGGCATTATTTGCGACAGACTGCCTGGGTAATAAAAGCGTAGCGGAACAATAGTCTTTGTTTACCCAACTGGGTGTCATATTGATTTGCGTTGAGGTGAAACTATTTGCGACAGGCTGCCTTGGTAACAAAAGCGTAGTGGAACTTATTTGAACAATAGTCTTTGTTGACCCAACGGGATGCCATACTGATTTGCGTTGAGGCGGCACTATTGGCGACAGGCTCTCTTGAATTACAAAAACATGGCGGAACTATTTCGCCGGACATTTGAGCAATGGCACAGCAAACTGAATTAGTATATAAATGACTGCTATACATTACAGCTCATCATGTTCCATATACAAAACCAGAATTGTGTTGAAAGTGACGAAAAGTACATAATATATAAAGTGTTATTATGTTTATCATAAATGCAAATTACAGTAACAAATATTCTATTAACGAATGGTATATTCGTGAGAGCCATTTGAATGTATTGTAATGTTAGGTACTTGCTACTGCACAACATTTCAAACTCTATTTGTGTGTCACCTGCGTAGCATGGTAGGCACTTAGGTATTACTTTTGTTTTGTCCGGCGTCTGTCTGTCGTCACGTTTTCAAATAACTTGTTTTCTTCTGAAAGGAATACTTTGAAACTTTTGGAATGATATTTACTTAGTCGGTATTTAGACTGTAATTGCACGTACAACATTTGAGTTCTGGCTGACTTTGATGCCGGCAGCTTCTGCCAATTGTATGGTAGATTTACTGGATCCCAGTGTTGAGGAATGCACTGCAGAATGACAAAGTCCAGGGAAGTTCCGACTCCAACTGATTGACTTTGGCGTGAGTCTATAAACTTGAGAATGCAGGCTCACACATGTTCGTATTGAACAGTTTGCACATACTTTTCAGGCCTTCCTCATCAAATATTTTATTTATTTCGTTTTGAACTGTGTCCATGTCATTCCTGTTTAGTTCTAAGTGCACTCCATATATCAGTGAGGTTGTAGTGTACGTTTTAAGATGGCCTTTGAAGACGAGGGAATTTTGGTGCATGAGATCGTCTATTAAAGTTTCGGTTAGAAACTTCTTACGGTCAGGGTCAAAGGTCACATATACTATGGTGCTATTTTTCCTTGTTACAAAACGAACTCTATGGGTCATTTGGGATCTACTCGGACATCCGGTTTTCCGATTCCAGACTGTATATCAAATGTTTACATCATTGAACGTGTATCGAAGATTGTGTTCAGAGAACAATTCCATAAAAATGACGTCAGTGTCACTAAGAGCATTCAACTTTCAAGCTTTTCATTAACCACGTTAACAATGGCGGATTCTTGACCTCTGGCCCGTATCGACTCGATTACATTTTTCGATCTAGTAGATCCGATATGCGTTCGTTGGTAACAAAATACAGAAAACACCCGTCATTTTATCATTTAGATATCTGTTCAATGGATTTATTGCGTTAAACTGTCCATAACTGCTGAAAGTCAACGACCGTCAGATAAGCTGGTGCTAGCGTGATTCATTCAAAACTGTTGATCATGGCACATTTGTCACAAATCGTGGTCACATTATATGTTTATTGCTAGGCCCAATGGGGGTCATGTTGTTTTGTTTAATCTTTGTGTCACGAAACCATACTTGTGCGAAACATGATCACTATTTGCAACCTTGAAACCTTGAAACATTAGAGTTGCCGTTCGTGTTTGACATGCTTGTAAAGACAACCAAAATGTGCAGACTCGGAGTGTTTTGCCGAGCTATCATGTAAGTTTGAGCTGCATCCTCACAAGTATGATTATATAAATAGCTTTTATAAGCACCTCGCAACATTCTTTCCATGTCAGACATGTCCAATGCTTCTTAATGCTTAAAATGAAACAAGGATTCCGTTTCGTACCCTATGTTTTACGCACTTGAAGTCAAGTCTGAAGTTGTGAACAGTATGTTTCGTCTTTCGTTCATCTGCTGATAAGTAGAACCACTGAAGATATTCTCGGTTCATATATGTTGTAATCTTGCGTCGCCTTGAGGAAGACATTATAGTGATGGTTTAAATTTTGTTATTGTTACTTCTTTATGGATAAAGATAAAATTTCTTTAAATTTAGTAGTTAATACCAATTTTTATTCATTTAACCAGGGACACTATATTACAGGGATATGAAACGCGTGCGGTTTCATCAGCCTTATCAGTAATATGTTGGCCTCACTTCGTACAGGTATCGGCCATTTTGATTTACCCATTCCGATAGATAACGACCTTCACTTGCGTATGATAACGGTTACTTGCGTGTAAATACGGCTGTTTTCGTTGATTTGCTAGCGCTCTTTACAGTAACCAGGGACACAAAATATAGACTCCCAGCATATTTATTTCATATATACCTGCCACGATTCTTCGAATTCTTGAAAAAGAGATAAGCGAATTAAAAAAAAATGCTGTTTTAGGGATTTATGACACTGCGTGTACCTCCCTGATATTTGAGAACGTCGAAAGAGAGATCTGTACAAATGGGTTAAAAAAAGCTGTCCAAATATGACCTTATAATTATCATATTTAAAGATAAATTTAGAGGTCTGCTTTGATATTCTCCGTTCCTTTTGTTTTTTTAAATGATTTCAATGCAAGCTGGTGATAATTAGATTAAATTAGATAAGCGCGTCATAAAAGACAACGTCGAAAAGATTGAATGTTTTGCTTTCGTCAGCTCTCAAGTTATGAATGTGACAAACAATGTATGATTATATAAGGAAATAATATATGCAAAGTGCAGGACATGATCTCTCAGACTATATATATATGATGGTTGATCAGACAAAATACGAAACTAGTCATTAGAAGTAATTTCTACTTTTGCTGCAATGGTTTCAAAAAAGTTGTCTGCTTAAGAGATATCAGAAAGCGTCTGTATTATGGAAAGGTTCAACTCCTAAGCAGCTAGACTCTTTCAACCTTTTGTTTTATTATATATTTTGACATTGTATGGATATCTGGAGCGAAATGCAGATAAAAATCAGTATGTATAGGTATACGTACAGGCTGATGTTGGCATTTATTATATCAATATAATGCTATTTTACTTAATAAATGTCTTAAATATATATATATATATATATATATATATATATATATATTAATGAAGTTTGACCAGGGGAAATAGTGGTTTGGACAAAAGATTCAAATTTGTGTAAAATAATTTATTCTTTTATCAAGAAGTCTTAGTCAAGTGGTATTTTAATCTTTTCAAAATAAAAACAATAACTGGTTATTAAAAAATCGTTTGATGGAAAAACAGATTGTTATTGAAAACATGAGATTATTTCTTGATTGAGATGGCCCAAAAGAATAAAATATATGCAATTCTAAAGAGGTCTATAATATCACACTGACCAGATGGCAGGGTGACTTATGGTATGTAACATTATGCAATCATTTCCTGTCGTGTTCCATATGTGTTGGTTACGTACTAATTAATTGGTTTTATAACCCTTTCATTGTTCATACAGGGAAATGGGCTAATTGGTAATTAAACTCTTATTAATAACCCTTCTCAACATTCAAACATCTGCAGCAGACAAATTCGAATTCATACTTGGCCATTCATTTTGCAAATATATCTAAGATTGTAAATGTAATTATGATTTAATAAAAAAGGGCAAACCAATTTTTTAAAGGAAAAAAAATGCTCAAGAATCTTGACAATCAATTTGGATGCAGCAGACGACTTTTGAAAACAGTACAACAAAAGGAGAAATTGTTCATAATGGCTCCTTTTGTCACAATTAATAACCCTTCTCAACATTCAAACATCTGCAGCAGACAAATTCGAATTCATACTTGGCCATTCATTTTGCAAATATATCTAAGATTGTAAATGTAATTATGATTTAATAAAAAAGGGCAAACCATTTTTTTATAGGAAAAAAAAATGCTCAAGAATCTTGACAATCAATTTGGATGCAGCAGACGACTTTTGAAAACAGTACAACAAAAGGAGAAATTGTTCATAATGGCTCCTTTTGTCACAATGTTTTTAACTTTATTCAACACTTGTTCTTTAATATTTTGTCTATGATGTTCTAGGTCGTCTACTGCAGATTTGTTTTATGTGAGAAAGGGTTAACTTTCACTTTCATCCATATACCAATAGTTTAATACATGTTACGTACATACATTCATTCATGTACATGTACCAATGTTTTAATATTATACTGTATATCATATAATTATTGATTTCCTAGGTTTCTTTGCTAAAGGAGTGCATTTGTTTTTCGTTTTCTTAGGCCTCCTGCCAATTCGTCCCCTTCTGCTGCCATGAAGTTTGCCCATTCTGAAATAAATTAACATTGAATAATGATTATATAGTTTGCCTTCATTGTTAAAACAGGGATATATTTCATTGATTAAAAACTTAATATCATGAATTAATTGTTGGAAAGTTACACACACATCTAGGTAATAAAGAAGTACCCATCATTTTCACTAATTCGTCGCCCTTTGTTAAAATTTATCCGCGTTTTTCTCAGTTTTTCTCAAACAATTCTAGGTGAATCTCGGCATACAACAGGTTTGTGAAAATAATTTAAACCAACATTGATCATTCAACATTATCAATCTGACCTTTAAATGTATATATATTGGCAATATAGAACCGCAAATCATGTTTTGTATAAACCCGATTCGTTATTTTTCTAAATGTCCGCCATTTTTTTAAAATTTCATCGCATTTTTTCTCAGACAATATTAGATTCTCCATTGAATACATACAGGTTTGTAAAATAATTTAAACCAAGATTGATCATTTAACATTTACAATCTGACCTTTGAATGTGTTTATAACAGCAATATTTAACAGTAATTGATGTTTTGCATAGCCCCTATTTGTTATTTTGACAAAATGGCCGTCATCTTTTTTAAAATTCATCGCATTTTTTCACAAGTTTTCACAAACAATTCTAGAAAATTTCCGGCAAACATCAGCTATATTAAAATAATAGGGACACAGTTTGGCCAATGATCTTTTATAATATAACATTGAAATGTGTTTATAACGGCAATATAGAACACATGGCGGTCCCCCGCATAGCCTATATTCTTCGTTTTGACTTTATTGACCACAATTTTGTTAAATTTCAGCGCATTTTTTATCATTTTTTCTCTGACAATATTAGATTCTTCATTGCATACAACAGATTTGTAAAAATAATTTAAACCAAGATTGATCATTTAACTTTTACAATCTGACCTTTCAATGTATTTACAAAGGCCACATTGAACAGTAAATGGTGTTTTGCATAGCCCCGATTCGTTATTTTGACAAAATGGTCGTCATCTTTTTTAAAATTCATCGCATTTTTTCACAAGTTTTCACAAACAATTCTAGAAAATTTCCGGCAAACATCAGCTATATTAAAATAATAGGGACACAGTTTGGCCAATGATCTTTTATAATATAACATTGAAATGTGTTTATAACGGCAATATAGAACACATGGCGGTCCCCCGCATAGCCTATATTCTTCGTTTTGACTTTATTGACCACAATTTTGTTAAATTTCATCGCATTTTTTATCATTTTTTCTCTGACAATATTAGATTCTTCATTGCATACAACAGTTTTGTAAAAATAATTTAAACCAAGATTGATCATTTAACTTTTACAATCTGACCTTTCAATGTATTTACAAAGGCCACATTGAACAGTAAATGGTGTTTTGCATAGCCCCGATTCGTTATTTTGACAAAATGGTCGTCATCTTTTTTAAAATTCATCGCATTTTTTCACAAGTTTTCACAAACAATTCTAGAAAATTTCCGGCAAACATCAGCTATATTAAAATAATAGGGACACAGTTTGGCCAATGATCTTTTATAATATAACATTGAAATGTGTTTATAACGGCAATATAGAACACATGGCGGTCCCCCACATAGCCTATATTCTTCGTTTTGAATTTTTTGACCACACTTTTGTGGAAAATATCGACTTCAAAAACTCATTGCAATAACTATCATTTTTTGTTTAAATACAAGCTCAAAGTTAACGTAAATGTAAGAAAAAAAGATAGAAATTATGTTATGTACTTACATTCTCGGTTATTCCTTTTTAAACTTATTAATTTTGATAAAACATCCGTCTATCTACATCGATAGCCATCGCGGAAATGAATGTACGAAGTGGATAATGACCAGAGCGGCTAATGACCGCTTTTCTTACAGCGAGGCGAAGATAACGGAGCTTATCGATTCGCTTCATATCCCTGTAATATAGTGTCCCTGATTTAACCAATGGATCAGCTTATCAATTATAAGTGATCAATTGGTGGGTCCATCCGTGTGAATGTGTAGAATCTAATGAACCTTGGCAGATCTGTAGAAAAGACAATTCCCTATCCAAGTTGCCCATTTGTACTGGTTTGAACCAATGAACAGTCATTATGACAAGTAGTAAATTTTACCTGACACCGTACAGTTACACTTTGGCTTTATGGCATTGCTACCTCTCTTGTACTGGCTATGTCTCTTAACTGTGTCATTGTTTGGTGTGTATTTAAATGTTTTAGTTTTTTACACCGCCTTCAACAATTCTCTAGTTATCTGATGGCGTGTACTGGGTAAGTTACCAGTACTTTTGGTCCATTCATCCTGACACCAGCCAGTCAGTTGTAATGCTAACTCCGCAACCCTGAGCATCAAGAATGGCAGTCACAACTACCATTTTTTAAGGTTTTGGCTTGACCCGACTGGGGATCTGACTCGCGACCTCCCGCATCCCAGTCCAAATAAATGTGGGACTACCCACACCAAAGGCAGACGTTCTACCAAAACACTGCCGAGGCCGTCCACTGTGTTATAGGCACACCGGTGAAAAAAGTTTCTTCTCAATCAGAATTTACTTAACTCTGTTGCTACCTTCAATTACGACAAGATTTTATGGATTCATATAGGTTAAAGTTTAAACATATAATGTTAGTACATGCCCACTACACAGTCAATACAATCAAGGATTTTGCAAGCTGGAATGTACATGCTGGTTTCTAATAAGATGTAAACAATTTTTTTTTTTAATGTGTACAACTAAACTTGTTCTTTCATATTGAAATTGCAGGGGTTCGGGGGCGCAGCCCCTGATGTTGTTTTCAGTTGATAAAAAGTTTAGGATGCGTCTGGCAACATGAAATGAAATATTTTAACATTCATTCAAAGGGGCTGATGTTGACCAATGTGTGGCAAATTATCTTCATTCTATATAGGTTTTAACAATTATAGAGATGTTCCTTATATTTTAGTAGACATTTTCAAATACTTCTACTGCGGATTTGTCATATGAGGGAAAGCTTCAAAGCATTAAATTGATGATGTCTGTTTAAATTATTCTTTGATAAATTGGCATTTAAACTAGATTAGCATGAAATTATAACCTTCAATTGTGAAATGATTTTATTGATTCATATAAGTGAAATGTACTGTGCATGTCCACTCAAAAGATTTGCATTCTTGAATATGGTTATTTTTACTGACAGGCATAAAAACATTGTTTATATATTATGTTGCCACAAAGTGTATTCAGTTTGACCTAGTCACCTATTGTTCTTTGTTACAAAGTTTTTTTTTTTTTTGTCTTTGCACAGTATAATTGAATTAATGATGAAGCAGGAGTTTAGGGGTGTAGCCCCAAATTAGAATGGAATATCAGTTTAAATAAAATATATTAACCTAAATCCATTCTCACATAAAATAAATATGCAACAGACCATTTTGAAAACATCTAAGCAAAACAAATGGAAAATCTCTTCAAATGAAAGTAAAATTATTGCTCAATATGATTAACCCTTTCCGTCATACGACAATTCTGCAGCAGATGACTTTGAACGTATTTTGTCAAAGGATAGAAAATCTCTATAATTGAATGGACAACCTATGACTTAAAGAGGAAAACATTTTGGCAAAAGGAGAAATTGCTCATTTTGAGCAATTTCTTCTTTTGTCACTGTATTCAAAAAGCCGTCTGCTGCAGAGGCATCAGAAAACGTCCATATGAGGGAAAGGGTTAAACTTAGTTGTTTGTTTCTTCCAAACTAGGGTCTAAAGCTTGTTCTGAACTTTCTTTCCATCCTCATATCCCTTTCCCAAAGACAGCATTAAAAAAAGCTAGGCCAAAATATGGAAAATCTCTTTGGATAAAAGCTAAACTTGCAAAAGGATGAAATATTCACTATGAGCGTTATCTCCCTTTGCCACAGTGATTTCAAATGTCATTTACAAGTGGGAAAGTGTTAAACAATGTCTCCATCTGTACCACTTTGTCCATTGCAATCCACCTTCATAAGAATGTTCTTTAATGCTTATCCTCTTTGCAATGAAAATACATTTGTTTTGAAAATACTGGCCTGATATAAAAATAATTTGGCCCAATTGTTCATCCTCTTCAAATATTGATTAAATGATTTCAATCCTTGATAAACATGGCTTATTCTACTGGTAAATGCATTTGAACAACTTCTTATAATCATGTTTTACATAGCAAATACATGAGATGATATAAGGGACATGGTTGCATAAGTCTAATCAGTAATAAGAATATTATAGTGTTGTAAGATAACAATTCAATGTTAGAAAAGCATAATTTGTTAGGTTTTTATACGCCCGTTTTTTAACGGAACGTATTATAGTTTTACCTGAGGCGTACAGGCGGGCGGCATCCAGTATTTTGTCAGCTCAATAACTTAAGAAGCCTTTGTCCAATCATCATCAAATTTGGTCAGAATGTGTATTAGTATAATATCTCGTACACGTTTGATAACTAGCTATATCGACAGTTATCGCCCTTTAATTATAGAAATTACCTAAAATTGGTCTTGTCAGCTCAATAACTTAAGAAGCCTTTGGCCAATCATCATCAATTTTGGTCAGAAAGTGTATTGGCATAAAATCTCGGACAAAATGGATAACTAGCCATATCGCTTCAGTCAATCGAGAGTTAAATTGCCCTTATTTATAGAAATTACCTAAAACTGGTCTTGTCAGCTCAATAACTTTAGAAGCCTTTGTTTAATCATCACCAAATTTGATCAGAATGTGTATTGGCATAATATTTCAGACAAGTTCGATAACTAGCTATATTGCTTTAGTCAATCGAGAGTTATCGCTCTTTAATTATAAAAATTACCTATAATTTGTCTTGTCAGCTCAATAACTTTAGAAGCATTTGACCAATCAACACCAAATTTTGTCAGAATGTGTATTGGCATAATATCTCGGACAAGTTTGATAACTAGCCATATCGCTTCAGTCAATCGAGAGTTATCACCCTTTTATTATAGAAATTACCTAAAATTGGTCTTATCAGCTAAATAACTTGTGAAGCCTTTATCCGATCATCACCAAATTTAGACAATATGTTGATGGGCAGAATATTTTGGTCGGGTTCAATAACTTACCATGTTATCTTAGTCACTACACACTTATGTCCCTCAGAATGGCCAAAACTGTACTAACAGTGTTCGCTCTCTAAATTTGCCTGAGTACAACCAATTATCACTAAACTTGGTCTCAAAAAAACAGGACAGTCGTATTTTGTGACATTTGGGGCTGTTGTTTAAATTACAATTAAATTATCACAAGCTCTGATTTATTAGGAATTCCTTTTTTTGGTAAAGAACATGAAGCATTTACTAAATGTGACTTTCTTTGAGGACAATTTGATCGTAAATTAAATGTGTTTAGCTACATTTTGAGACCTTATAGTTTTAACTGGTAAAACACCTGGTCTAGCCAGGAGTTCTGAGTTCAAATCTCAGTAGGGGAAAAATTACACTGTAGCTAAATACATACAATTTAATCAAGATCAGCACAGCTTTTGTGATAATCCTCAATCCATCATGCAATATCCACCAGCAACTATTTATTTAAACAATGACTGCTTTTAAACTACTTGACCAATTTTAACTGAACTGCACAGAAATATTGATTTGGTGTCCTCTTTCAAAATGTTCAAAGGAATAAATTCTGTGTTGAATTCTGGAAACTACCCCATCAGAAAAGAAGTAAAGTGACACAATGTTTAGGTATTCTGGTATTGCTGTATAACTTGGCAGGAAAGTTCCTTATGTAACCCTAAAAATATTCAAATCATATTGATTGGTTGAAAAATGGTATCCGCATGTGGCATGGGAAAAGGAAGTTGCAGGTATAATTTCAAAGTTATAACACTGTTGCATTAATTTTCCCTATGTGACCATCCATACACTTATTCAAGTCATATTTATTAAATAAAAACAAATGTTGCTAGGCATTATCAGAGTGTAGGGTCTTGTTTCAAGATAATTTGGCTTAAAAAAGTTGCCCTTTCCAGATTGGTTTAAGATCAATGCTGCCAAAAAAACTCAGAAAGGGAGTAAAATAAAAAAATTGCATGTCTTATGTCAAGATAGTTTGGAAAAAAACGTTCTTTAATTAACCCTCTACATAAATTGTTCAAGGGATATTGATTAGTTCAAAGCAATGCTGAAATGTGGGATCAGAAAAATGGTAAAATGACAAATCTGAACGTTTTTCCTCTGCAACTGCTTGTCTGATTTCAAGTTCAGTTGCCAGAAATGTTTTTGGTTTTTTTCAAAATGTTGATGCATTTATCCAAAGACATATAAACATATTTGATATGTTAATTCATGCATTTATTATGGCTATCAGGATATTCCCTCAAACTTCATGGTCATAATATGTTCTATACTCTTTAAAGTTCTTTAAGTGTTCAATATTCACTGGTAAAAGTAGTCTTTGACATTCGGGAAGTAAGTTGACTCACTCGCTTGAACTTGAACTCTCTACCCCTGGGTGACAACTCTATCCATTATCAATTGAGCAAATAGTAAAAGCGTTAGAGCACAACAGCTTAGTACGTGATTAAATCTGTTGAGACTGAATGCACTTTCCGAAACTTTCAGAGGCTTTGCCTTAATTCATATTATAATCAAACTGTGTTTTCCATTCGCAAGAGAGGGACATATATTGAAATGATGAAATATCTCTCTCCGCTCTCTCTCTCTCTATCTCGTCTTATCTCTCTTTCTCGCTTTATCTCCCTGTCTGTACGTTAGTGTATGTGTGTCTCTCATTCTCTTTATCTTTATTTATATATATATCTCGATATATAGGCAGAAAGAGTGAGTGGGTATGAAGGATAAACAGTGATATAGATAGAACTATTTATAAATATATAAAGACAGGGTGAAAGAGAGACGGGCAGAAATAATTAGAAGAATGACGGAAAGACAGACACAGAGAGGCCGACATAGCTGGGAGAGAGAGAAAGGTATATATATATACCGACCGAGAGAGAAAGAGGCGGAAAGAGAAATATTATAGAAAAAAAGTTAGATAGAGAGACCGAACTATATAATATATATACATTGAGTAGTAAGAGAGTGTGAAAGAGACATACATACAGAGAGACAAGAGAGAGAGAGAGAGAGAGAGAGAGAGAGAGAGAGAGAGAGAGAGAGAGAGAGAGAGAGAGAGAGAGAGAAGATACTGAAATAGATATACAGACATAACAATATAGAGGAGAGATGCACAGCAATAGAAATGCAAATAACAAATAACAAGAAACTTATGCATGATATGGGGGTTTCTAATTGTCGAGTGTCAGGTGTCGAGTAAGAAAGGTCGAGTGTCGAGTAAGAAATGAGAATGGTCAAGTGTCGAGTAAGAAAGGTTGAGTGTCGAGTAAGAAAGGTCGAGTGTTGAGTAAGAACGGTCGAGTGTCGCGTAAGAACGGTCGAGTAAGAATGGTCGAATGTCGAGTAAGGAAAGAAAAAATAAATGTTATAGGTTTAACATATATCATTTTATTGGAAGATTAAGATGTTTTTAATATTAATGATTCACACAAAGCAAGTCCTTTTCCATCATGCAGTCCAGAATGGTATGTAAGACAACTAGTGAGTTACTTCTCTTACCCACATACAGCAAGTCTGCAGCAGACGTCTTTAATGACACAACATTGACCTCAATTTGTGTTAATAAAAAACTGTGAGTTTGGATTAATCTAAGAATTAATACATTTGTCTCGGCACAATGATTAATTATGTGACCTTTCTTACTCGACACTCGACCTTTCTTACTCGACACTCGACCGTTATTACTCAACACTCGACCTTTCTTACTCGACACTCGACCTTTCTTACTCGACACTCGACCGTTCTTACTCGACACTCGACCTTTCTTACTCGACACTTGACACTCGACAATTAGAAACCCCCATATCATACATAAGTTTCTTGTTATTTGAAGTTAAAATGTTCAGATTTATCGAGTTTTGAAATTTTAATTACAAAACGGGTTCTTTCTATTCTTGTATGTTTTATGCATTTTTTCTGTCATAACACTTTGAAAAAAGACAACATTTATATTATATATAGGTTTCTTGTTATATGAAGTTAAAAATGTCAGATTCATCGATTTTTGAAATTTTTATTACAAAACGGGTTGTCAAACGGGAGCCAAAGGCTCAAGGTGAGCTATTCTGATCACTTTTTGTCCGTCGTCCGTCGTCCGTCTGGTGTTAACTTTTAGCTTTAAACATCATCTCCTCCCAAACTCCAAGGACAATTTCCGTGAAACATCACAGGACTGTTCCTCTGGTTGGCCTCTTTCAAAATTGTTCAAAGATTTAAATTCCATTGAGAACTTTGGTTGCTGCGGCATCAGAAAGGGGACAAAATGTCCAAACTTTAAAAATCTTCTCCTCCGAATCTGCCTGTCAGATTCAAATATAATTTGGTGGAAATGTTCCTTGGGTGACCCTCTATAAAAATTGTTCAAGCCATACTGATTGGGCGAAAAACATGGCAGTCAGGCGGCATCAAAAAAGGGGCAAAATGACAAAATTTGAAAATTCCATTTTTATGAAAGTGCTTGTCTGATTTTAAGAAAATATAATACGAATCTTACTGTAATGATCCTCTATTTAATTTGTTTAAGCCGTTTTGATTGGTTACACAATCATAGCAACCAGGCGTCATCACAAAAGGGGTAAATTGAACTTTTAGCTACAAATGACAACCAACTCCTACCATTCCAATAGACCAATTTCCACAAAACATCATTGGAATGTTCCTTTGGTGGTCCTCTTTCAAAATTGTTCAAAGATTAAAATTCCAATGAGAACTTTGGTTGCTGCGGCATCAGAAAGGGGACAAAATGTCCAAACTTTAAAAATCTTCTCCTCCGAATCTGCCTGTCAGATTTAAATATAATTTGGTAGAAATGTTCCTTGGGTGACCCTCTATAAAAATTGTTCAAGCCATACTGATTGGGCGAAAAACATGGCAGTCAGGCGGCATCAAAAAAGGGGCAAAATGACAAAATTTGAAAATTCCATTTTTATGAAAGTGCTTGTCTGATTTTAAGAAAATATAATATGAATCTTGCTGTAATGATCCTCTATTTAATTTGATTAAGCCGTTTTGATTGGTTACACAATCATAGCAACCAGGCGTCATCACAAAAGGGGTAAATTAAACTTTTAGCTACAAATGAGAACCAACTCCTACCATTCCAATAGACCAATTTCCACAAAACATCACAGGAATGTTCCTTTGGTGGTCCTCTTTCAAATTTGTTCAAAGATTAAAATTCCAATGAGAACTTTGGTTGCTGCGGCATCAGAAAGGGGACAAAATGTCCAAACTTTAAAAATCTTCTCCTCCGAATCTGCCTGTCAGATTCAAATATAATTTGGTAGAAATGTTCCTTGGGTGACCCTCTATAAAAATTGTTCAAGCCATACTGATTGGTCGAAAAACATGGCAGTCAGGCGGCATCAGAAAAGGGGCAAAATGACAAAATTTGAAAATTCCATTTTTATGAAAGTGTTTGTCTGATTTAAAGAAAATATAATATGAATCTTACTGTAATGATCCTCTATTTAATTTGTTTAAGCCGTTTTGATTGGTTACACAATCATATCAACCAGGCGTCATCACAAAAAGGGTAAATTGAACTTTTAGCTACAAATGACAACCAACTCCTACCATTCCAATAGACCAATTTCCACAAAACATCACAAGAATGTTCCTTTGGTGGTCCTCTTTCAAAATTGTTCAAAGATTTAAATTCCATTGATAACTTTGGTTGCTGCGGCATCAGAAAAAGAGAAAAATACCCAAATTTTAAAATCCTTTTCCTCCATAATCTACTTGTGCGATTGCAAGATAATTTGGTAGAAATGTTCCTTAAGTGACCCTCTAAATAAACTGTTGAAGCCATATTGATTTCGTTGAAAAACAGGGCAGCAATTAAGGCGGCATCAGGAAAGGTGCAAAATGACAAAAACTTTATAATTCCATTCTTATTAAAGTTCTTGTTAGATTTCAAGATATAAATGGCCTTTACTGATAAGCTGTTTCTTGAGAAATGTCCACTCCTTTGCAGTTTCATTTGCACTCCCTGATAAAATTTTCCCAGATATTTGCAGTTAAATATTTGCTACTAATTTACTATCAATTAGGTGATCGATTTAGGGCCATCTTGGCCCTCTTGTTTTACCTGGGAACCAATATGCGTCTGAATTTTAAAGTTAAAACACTATTACGTGCGTACATGTGTGTACATGCATGTACGTACGTACGTGTGTGCGTGAATGTGCATGCACATGAGTGTGTGTACGTGTATGTACGTACTTGAGTGCGTGTACGTGCATGTATATTCTTGTGTGCCTGTATATTCTTGTTTGCATGTTCTTGCGTGAGTATATGTGCGTGCGTTTACGCGTACGTGTGCATGTAGAACAACGTTTGTGGTTTACATGTGTGTTTTCTTCAGTCGTTGCGCGTACGTACGTGCTTGTATGTACTTGCGTGCGTGTACGTGCGTACGTGTAGAACAACGTTTGTGGTTTACATGTGTTTTCTTGAGTTTCCGTTGTACGGCCGTTTGATCACATGACACTGCAGTGATTTGTAGGTGTAATTTCAAAGTTAAAAATCATAGGTTTTGGACCACCCAGATACGTTTCTGTATATCCTGTATACCCTAAAATGCGTTTCTTTTGTCTTTATACCTCTGGAAAAGATTGGATTCGTTTTCAGGCGTTATGTCAAATGTTGTAAATTATTTTAAATTCTCATTGATGTTTTTTTTTTTTTTTTTCTTAACAGATATTTGGTTGCATCAAGTCCATAACAAGAACCCGTCATATCAACTTTAGCACATTAAACATTTATATTCACGAACATAATTTAAACAGTAGATACGCATACACTGAATTTGATTGCAGCAGTAATGCAGCTCATTCTATTCACATAAGTACATGCAATATAGGTGAAATGCAATTTGTCTCAACGCTTTTGCATGAAATAGCATATGCGTTGTTCCATCAGTTCAACACGGTCCGTTATGGTTACAAACGTGTGTATATTTAAATGGTTTAATGTCTCATGTGTTAGAGAACCTTCACGGCTACACCGATTTTACATTGTGTGCAGCAGCTAGAGGTGCTAACATTACAAGACATTCAAGTATTACGCATTTATATGACCTTTCTTAATAGAATGAATTGTGATACTGTAATTTTCATATTTAATCCACACACGAACGTACATGCACGCACGCACGCACACGTACATACACACATAACATATCGTTTATTTATATAAAAAAGAAAAAAATAATCTTAAAAGAGACTTGTTCTCTATGTACTTTTCGCCCCTTTCAACACAATTCTGTTTTGTTGTATATGGAACATTATGAGCTATGATAAACAGCAGTCATTTATATACTCATTAGGTTTGCCGAGCCATTGCTCATTATTTGGTTGATCGTTCATGTCCATCTTTTTGCCCTTTGATCGCTCGTGCTTTCTTGTATTTTCTTCCTTTCTCCTGCTAGTACATTCAGATCTGTTAACGCCGGAACTTGTTGGTTTTTCAGAATCATTTTCAGGATACAATTCTCCTTCAAGATTAACTTGAGTTTGATTTCCTTTCACACACGTGCTATCAATAATAGATGCCTTTAAATATTCATGGCCTTCGTGCTCATTGTCAATTTTACAGTGGCAACTTAAGTTTCTGTATGCTATTTGTCCTTCTTTGATAGAACATATAGCTTGATGGAGTTTTAAAGTACCTGGTACTGCCTTCAAAACTATGTTGTTGAGTAAAACTCTTTCTTCTTCCACCTTTTCTTCTGTTATAAGGTAGGTACATTTTCATATTAGACTCCTTTGATAAAGCTGTGTAAAATGCCTCTGCAGACGTTATGTCTCCCCCATACTTTATAAAACTGTCGGCCTTTCTTTTTATTGCTCCTCCAATGGCATCTGGAACGCCCTTACCATGACCACTCTCAAAAAATGACCACACAACATCCTCAAAACCAAGTGATTTTCCGTTTATTGAAGCCAGATAAAAAAAATCCTTTCTGTCGATACTGAGTAACTGGCCCATCGCTAAATATTTCAACTCTTGTAACTTGAGGGTGGGTCTGTCTTATCTCTGTAAGAATAGGTTTCAAGTGGGCTTCAGGTCCATGTATTAGCGAATCACTAACTGAGCAAAATGTATAGAGACTTTGATTCTTCACATTAGCTACACCTGTATGCAAAGTGATTTGCTTCTTCGAAGCCCCAAAATGAACACTATGAATCTCTGAACTATACCCACAAGCATAGTTCTCAGAAAAGTCAATATGTAATAGACATTCATCATCCTTCATTTCTTCTTTTCTCTTGGCAAAATAGTCGTACTGATTGTAGAATGCTTTGAATACCTTTTCAGTTGATTCTCAAACTTAACCAATTCATCAACTGTACCACTTTGAGACTCTTTCACTGTCAAGTTTATGGTTTTTTCTGTACTACTCTTACCCTTCTTTATCGTTCTCACTTCCCTCTTCGTTTTCCACTCATACCATGTGACATTTTCCTCTACACTATCTTTGTTAACATGTAGGGATCTTTCTCTGCATAACTCACATTCACCATACATACATTCCTTGCTATTCATCCTGAAAACCAGTTCATCATTAAGTGTGTTCAGATCATCAGTCTCAACAGCCTTTAATCTTTTCAATTCCTCGGCCATAAACTCGGTATTGTTACTTTACACATACATGTATTCCTATCGCTTTGTCTTGGAAAAACAACAAAGAATGGACGTAATCTGCAAAATGCACTGTAACTAATTTTTGCTTTTTCTTCCGACAAGAACTTTTTGTACAATGTTTTCAAATTATGAAGCAAGACTCTTCTTTGTTTTCTTATCTTCTTTTGCGTTTTGGTTTGTCTTTTTCCAGTTATTAGTCGTGAAATGTCATTTCTTGTGTAGAATGCGTACACTTTGTTACCAATCCTCTTCGTCAGTGTTTGGTATCTAACTGTATTCTTCTTTGAACTGTTGTATCCCACAACCCTATACGTTTCTGTTTTCAAATGATACTCAGTGTTTGATTACAAACAAATTTGGCAAAGTCTGCTTTATCTCTTTTCTTTGTACCTTTGTCGTATGGCCTCAATTACCATCTGGCATTTGAACAGAGATCTTTTTGTTTCCTTTGGTGTTAAATGTTTGATTAGTTTCAGTGTTCTCTTTCGAGGTGTGTCACGGTGTTTTCTGTCTTCTTCATCCTTACGATAAAGTCTTTTCTTGTACATATCTACTTTTTTATCCCCCGCTTTTTCGAAGAAAAAAAGGGGGATTGTTAATTTCGGTTTGTCCGTCTGTCTGTCCGTCTGTCTGTCTGTCTGTCTGTCTGTCACACTTCGTTTCCGTGCAATAACTGCCACAAATGTGAACCATTTTTTTTCAAACTTGGTAACAAGGTTAAATGCCTTAAGGGCTAGGCCAAGTTCGATGGTCACACCCCCCTGCCGGTGGGGGTTAGAATACGCCGGCTGTCCGTCCTACAAGGGGTAGAAGTCCCCTAATGGACCCGCCTGTTTGCCTGTTAATGGTGTTAAAATGTCATAAATATCTGTGCATGTATCTACGTATAAGTTTTGTTCTTTTTCACTTGAAAATATTTTTTATTATATGTGTCATATATTTAATTTGCATAAAGTTTACAAGTTATTGTGCCTCGTCTATTATAGGCTAATGGGCTAATTGGGTAGCGCGGATGTTTTGGTCGGGGCACTGACTTGCATGGCGGATCCCCGATCTGGGGGACACATCCATGTTCTTCCTTGTCGCACTAACTTATTCGCGGTATCTAAGTATACCATCTGTGTACCCCTGACACGAGGAGCTGGTTTTCCGCTCCATGTATCGTGTTCCCTTGTTGGACTCCGTGGCGGGTGGGGGCCACGGTTGACGAAATAAAAAACTAAAACATGGATCCTCAAAACAAAAAACGCACACGCACGCAAATGGACTCGGACTCCGATATCGACAAACCGAAAGGCAACACATCAAACTCTTCATTTCCACGCTTTCTACTGATTGAATCAAATTTACCTGAATCGCCTATTACTTCACTTTCGCCTTTTGTCATTGAAAAATGCTTAGTTTCAATTGCAGGCTCACCAAAGTCTGTTAAAAAACTGAAATCTGGTGCCCTTCTCATTGAAGTTGAGAAGAAGGCACACGCAGACAATCTACTAAAATTAAAGACTTTTTTCAATATACCTGCCAAATGCTCTGCACACAATACACGTAATACATCAAAAGGACTTATAAGATGCCCAGATCTTGAAGGGGTTTCGGAGGAGGAAATTACTGCTGAACTGGCCGACCAACTGGTCGTCCATGTCAGGAGAATGACTTCCTACAGGGACAACATCAGGAGACCAACAAACACATTAGTATTAACATTTAACACAGTTATTTTGCCAAGATCTCTCAAAGTTGGATACTTGAATGTCCCTGTTGACATGTACATCCCTAACCCATTACAATGTTACACCTGTTATAAGTATGGCCACCATGAATCTAAATGTCGAAAACCTACAGAAGAAAAGCTTTGCCGTCGTTGCACTGCATTATGTTCAGAACATGATGCAGATGTGAATGACTGTAAAAATACACTTAAATGTTCAAACTGTGGTGGTGAGCATTATTCTACCTCCCGCTCCTGCCTTGTGTGGAAACGGGAGAAGGAGATTGTTACCGTCAAGTGCAAAGAAGGTTTTTTTTTTTCCTGAGGCGAAGAGAGTTGTTGAAACCCGATTTAATTTGACCGTTTCATATGCTAATGTCACCAAAAACAACTCTTCTAAGCCCGTGGAAAGAAAAGATGCTATCACCCAGACTGATGTGGCTGTTCAAACCGAACCCATTAAAGTTATTGAAGCGAATACAGTTGTTGAACCTCTTAAAGTTATTGAACAAATTAAAGTTGTCACTGAAAATAAAAAGTCTAACCCCAAAACATCAACTTCTAGCTCAAAACAAACTCAAAAGAGTCCGAGACCAAATAAAAACAAAAGTTCAAGTAAAGTGGTTGCGTCGGATCGTATTCCCAAGGGATCCGATGACCAAATAAAAAACCATAACCGCTACCAGTGTCTTGGTGAAGACATGGAAGCAGAAGTTACTATTGCAGATAATAATAAGCAAGCTAAAATTATAAGATTACCTTTACAAAATGATTAAATCCATACTTCCTAGTCTGTGTTCTGTCTTACTCATATATACAATGATGATGTGTAACACTATTTTACAATGGAATTGTCGAGGTTTAAATTCTAATTTTGAAGAATTATCCTTACTTATCAATGAAAATAAACCAGTAGCACTTTGCTAACAGGAAACTTTCCTGAAAGATTCTGACAAATGTACACTAAAGTATCACTCTTGTTACCACACAGCCTCTCGGGCTGGTGACCGTGCTTGTGGTGGAATTGCTGTAGTTGTTAAACAACTCAGTGCCTCATAAGCTAATACATCTTGATACAACATTGCAGGCAACTGCTGTTAGAATTTCTATTAACAAAGCAGTAACTTTGTGTTCATTGTATCTCCCACCATGTATGCCACTAGATATAGATAAAATAAACAACCTTATCTCTCAACTCCCCAAACCCTTCATTTTAATGGGGGATTTCAATTGCCACAATACATTGTGGGGATGTAACGACACCAATATAAAGGGTCGAAAGTTAGAAGAATTTATTTTTAAACAAGATCTTTGTCTTTTAAATGAAAAATCATATACATACTTGCACCCTGCTACTGGTTCTTACTCATCTCTTGATCTTGCTGTTTGTAGTCCTGATATATTTGTTGATTTCTCATGGAAGGTCTCAGACGACCTTCATGGAAGTGATCATTTCCCTTTAATTATTACTGAAACGACGCTCTGTCCAGGAGCGTCCGCGTCGATGGAGGCTTCACAAAGCGAACTGGAATTTATTCCAGATGCGATGTGAACACGCCGTAAACTCGGCGAGAAATCCCCGTCAAGTCCGGCTTTCCACTTCCATGAGAAAAAAAAATAACGAATCCATTACTCCGAATGATTTTTTGGATTGTGATAATCCTACACAACTTTTTACTTCATTAATTTATCAGGCAGCTGAAGAAGCAATACCACGAACTTCGACAACTCCAAAGCGCCCTCACAAACCTTGGTTTGATGAGGATTGCAAAAAGGCTATAGGTACCCGCAAATCGGCTCTCAGACAATTTGACCTGAGGCCAACCCATGAAAACCATGAAAAAATTAAAATAGCTCGAGCAAAAGCTCGCAAAACTATTAAACAAAGTAAACGTGCGTCTTGGCGACGGTATGTATCTAGGTTAAATTCTAGATCATCCGTCAAAAAGACATGGGATATGATAAGAAAAATTAATGGCAAGAGTAGCTCGATTGGTGTAAATCACCTGGACACTCCAGACGGTGTCGCTTCATCAAAGAAGGATATTGCTGATACTTTGGCAGATTCCTTTGCGAAAAAGTCGTCCTCTTCAAACTATTCTCCAAAGTTTCAAAAATTTCAACAACAGAATGAGAAACAAAAACTTAATTTTAAATCAAAGAATAAAGAGGCCTACAATAAACTTTTTACGTTAAAAGAATTAAAAACAGCTCTGAAAAAGTGCCATGATACCGCTCCGGGTTCAGATGATATACACTATCAATTACTTAAGCATTTACCTTTTCGGTCCCTTTCTTGTTTACTTGACGTTTATAATCAGGTTTGGCGAACGGGAACTCTCCCGGGTTCTTGGAAAGAGGCCATCGTTATTCCAATTCCCAAACCTGGTAAAGATACAACTAATCCTGGTAGTTATCGCCCCATAGCCTTAACCAGCTGCATATGTAAAACCATGGAAAGAATGGTCAACGACAGACTTGTTTGGTTTCTTGAAAAGAACAAACTTATCACAACTGTCCAGTCTGGTTTTCGTAAACATAGAAGCACAATGGATCATTTTATCCGTTTTGAAACTTTTATCCGTGAAGCGTTTATAAAAAAGGAGCATGTAGTCTCCGTCTTCTTTGACTTAGAAAGTGCATATGACACGACTTGGAAGTATGGAATTATGAATGACCTCTATGCTTTCGGCATAAGAGGTCGCCTTGCTTATTTTATTTCTGCATTTTTAACTGACCGTCAGTTCAAAGTTCGTGTTGGTGATACTTTTTCTGAACCACACGAACAGGAAATGGGTGTTCCCCAATGATGTATTCTTTCTGTTACACTTTTTAGTGTTAAAATTAATAAAATTATTATATCTGTTAACCCTGGAGTTGAATGCTTTTTATATATTGATGATTTCTGTATTTGTTACAGATCAAAAAATATGCATACAATTGAAAGACAATTGCAACAAGTTTTGAATAATTTACAAAAATGGTCAAACGAAAATGGCTTTAAATTTTCTAAAAGCAAGACCAAATGTATGCACTTTTGTCAACTTCGTAAACACCACCTAAATCCAGATTTAACACTAGATGGCGCTCGTATTAAAGTTGTGCCTGAATTTAAATTCCTTGGTCTATTGTTTGACCCAAAACTGACATTTATTTCTCATATTAAATATCTTAGAAATAAATGCCAGAAAGCATTAAATCTTTTACGCGTTGTATCCCATATGGATTGGGGAGCTGACCGTAAAGTCCTGTTGAGACTTTACAGGTCATTAATACGATCAAAATTAGACTACGCATGTATTGTTTATGGCTCGGCACGAAAAGCATACATTGCAACACTTGATTCCATTCACCATCAGAGTTTACGGCTAGCTCTGGGCGCTTTTCGAACTTCGCCCGTCAAAAGTCTCTATGTGGAAGCCAATGAACCACCCTTACATTTATGCCGACAAAAACTAGCTATGCAGTATTTTTTAAAACTTAAGTCTAACCCTTCAAATCCTACTTATAGAGTTTTTTTTAAACCTTTATACAAGGAATTATTTTTAAAGAAGGAACGGGTAATACCGCCTTTTGGTATCCGTTACGGTCCTGAAGTCGCTAAGCTTGATGTTGATCTTGAGGACATCGCGAGGCAGGAGATTTCAGATTCTCCACCTTGGACTCTAAATAGTCCATCCTTCATTTATGATCTTGCGACCGATAAAAAGGCCTGCACAGATCCTATTGTTTTTAAATCCAAGTATATTGAAATTAAAAATACATATTATAACTTTGAGCGTATTTATACAGATGGTTCTAAGGATGGAAAAAAGGCTGCTGCCGCTGCAGTTCATGATGACGATGTGATAACATTTTGGTTGCCAAATAATGCTTCTATATTTTCTGCCGAATTAAAGGCAATTCATTTGGCTTTGGACCATATTGAATCCGACGTTTATTGGCGATATATTATTTTTACTGACTCATTGTCTGCTATGCAGGCACTTCAGAATGACAAAATAGAGAACCCCTATTATTGTTAACCTCCTTTCTAAGTTATCGCGTATTTGTGCAACAGCACAAGTAGTATTTTGCTGGATCCCCAGTCATATGGGCATTCACGGTAACGAACATGCTGACTTGGCAGCAAAGTCTGCTCTTTCACAAGATATTTTACCTTTTAAAATACCTTATTCCGATTTTAAACCTTTAATAAATGATTTACTTTACGATAAGTGGCAAAGTGATTGGAACGAAATAACTAATAAACTGCACTCGATCAAGTCAGTACTTGGTGAGTGGCTGCCAGCTTTTAGATCCTGTCGCCGAGAAGAAATTGTCCTTGCTCGTTTACGCATTGGTCACACATGGTTAACCCATGCATACTTACTGAAAGGTGAGGAAGCACCTCAATGTATTCCATGTTTTACACAACTTTCAGTACAGCATATTCTTCTGGAATGTGCTGATTTCGCTCCAATACGTGATATATTTTTCAAGGCTCAAAGTATGCGTCAGCTCTTTGAGTCTGTCAAACCTGAACTTTTATTTGATTTCCTTAGGGAAATTATTATTTTTAATAAGATATGATTATTTTTTAAATCGTGCTTTTGCACATACATTACTTTTACAGATCCTGTTCCACATTTTCTCAGATATTGTTTATCTTTATGTTAAGTATTACATAGTAGTGTTAGGCTTGTTTGCCTAAATTCTGTTTTACATTGGCTTACATGTCATTTTATATTAATGTTAAGTATCCCAAACATCATGTTTGATTGTTTTGTCTAATAAACTGGTTAGTTATATTTCAATTTTAATTATTTAATCATTTACATTAAGTAAATTATTAAGCGCCCAAAATTACCTTAGTTGTCGACGGGCCTTAAAACACCATTCATTCATTCATTCATTCGATCGTCACATTCGGCGGACTTTATTTAGTGGAGTTATGGCCCCTTATTTAACACAAAATGTCGTTTCTTGCTGTTTCCGTGCAATAACTGCCACAAATGTGAACCGTTTTTTTTCAAACTTGGTAACAAGGTTAAATGCCTTAAGGGTTAGGCCAAGTTTGATCATCATTTTCGGGGGACTTTATTCGGTGGAGTTATGGACCCTTATTCAACAAAAAATGTTGTTTCTTGCTGTTTCCGTGCAATAACTGCCACAAATGTGATTTTTTTTTTTCAAACTTGGTAACAAGGTTAAATGCCTTAAGGGCTAGGCCAAGTTCAATCGTCACTTTCGGTGGACTTTATTTAGTGGAGTTATGGCCCCTTATTTAACAAAAAATGTCGTTTCTTGCTGTTTCCGTGCAATAACTGCCACACATGTGAACCGGTTTTTTTTTCAAACTTGGTAAGAAGGTTAAATGCCTTAAAGGCTAGGCCTAGTTCGATCGTCACTTTCGGCGGACTTTATACGGTGGAGTTATGGCCCCTTATTTAACAAAAAAACGTCGTTTCTTGCTGTTTCCGTGCAATAACTGCCACAAACTTGGTAACAACCTAGGCCAAGTTCGTTTAATTTACCCTGTAATACATGTTCAATAAAAAGTCTACTGACATGTTTAAACCTAACCTCAACATTTTCCTACAATATTTCCTGCAAGCGGGGGATATAAATTTCATGAATTTGCTTGTTCTTCAGATGCTTTAACTCTAGCTCCAATCTTCTTTTTTCCCGGTACACCTTTGCTTCATTTCGTTTTCTCCTGTTGCTGTTTTTGTCGGCTACTTGGTATCTCATCTGAAGTGGATGGTGGTGTCTCGATATTTTGTATCAATTCATGTCTTTGTTTTTCTCTTGATCTGTCCTTTCGTTTCTGTTTTCGCCAGCGCTTTCTTATTGACATTTTGTTTTAGTTGAGTCAAGTCATAATGATATGAATACACGTAAACGAAATATATCTATATAGTGTGTCGCCGTCCCTCTTTAAACGACACAATTGATCAAGAAAGGTCAGTGTTTTCTTATAAATTTCGGCTTTAACCCTTTTCCACATACAACAAATATGCAGGACACGACGATGTAAACATCTGTGCAAAAATATGAACCATCTCCATAAATGACAGCTTAATTATTAAATACAGTTGAAAACATTGTGGCAAATGGTGAAATTGCTCATGATGAGCAATTTCACCATTTGCCACAATGTTTTTAAAATTCGTTTGCTGCAGAGGAGTCTGTATGCGGGAAAGGGTTAATAGGGAATGCGACTAAAATACTTAAAATATATTTGTTCTCGATATAATGTCAAGTCCCTGACCTTGCTTCAAGCAGAGCCTATTTGAACTTTCGATTGTTAGACTGTATCGACCAGAGAGAGACTGTCACAACTCACAACCAAAAAAGGGCCATTTGGATAACAATTGAATTATGAATGTGAGCGGAACGTATCGGATATGAGTGGATTGGAATGTGAACGCAATAATTGTTAATTTCCTGATGTTCTTATATACTCTTTATTTCCTCTTTTACAGAGATTACATAATCTGACAAAAGTATAAACGGAATAAATAATTATCAATTATAATTATCCTACGAACATAAAACAAGAAAGAAAAAGGGAGCAAATGATGATGATGATCATTGTTATTATGATGATAGTGTTGATATACATATGAACATAAACATGCACACAGTTATCTAGCTATTGTGCATATTCATGGGCCCCACCAAGTTTAAACATTACTATAACTCGTATGTCGACAAGACAGAAGGGGTCTTGTCGAAACGAAATACAAGATGCCAACAACTTATCGTTAACACTGCAAAGTCTAGTCATTTTGCAATTATTTTAACCTGTTTTTAGCTAGCACTTTTACAACATATAATACATAAAGTGACATAACTCTGTATGTAGGAGCAGGAGAGAAAAGGAGACATGACTTATATTAGTAATGTCGATTCTCTATCTTAGTTCCAATTGACATAAAAGGGTTGTTTTAACAATAAATACTCATAGTTGCAAGTTCTGGTACAAGAAATCAACCCATTCTGAATTACTAAATGAATTAACTTGTTAGTCTCCAGGACGAACATATGAGTATGGCTGTGATGTGATAAACGCTTATGCAATAAATATGATGCATGTAAGGATATAAATACACAATGATATATAATAAAGTTATGAGAGAGTGACAAGTAGAAGAAGAAGAAGAAGAATAAAGAAGAAGAAAAAGAAGAAGAAGAAGAAGAATATCCAGTCTCGTACATCTGTTGAATTTTATCATAATATTACACATGTTACATAGTATTAATGCAGGATGATGCTAAAACGATTTTTAAGTTTCAGCACTATGAAAATCCTGTTAAGATCAATAATTGTTTTTTCCGCTTCCGAACAAGAAAAAGCTGAAGTCTATACTCGAATAATCTTTTCGACAGTAAATTTGTCGGCATGTTGCACAAACTTTGGATAATATCTTCCATAAGTTCCGGAGGTGCACAATCTTGTAAAAACGCCGAGTTGGTTAAAGTTTATATCAACTAATGACAAAGTAGCTCTCGTCAACAAGCTCCGTATGAACAACCCGGAGTCTTGATTTTGCAGATATGTTTTAAGGTCTATGTCACAAATGGTCTTTATTGTTTCTATAAACTTTGAATGGCTCGCTATTAAGGCGACACATTCAGCTAGATGTTCCGTTTTGCAGAGACACATTATAATGTGTGAGAGTCACTATCTCTATTGTTATATCAGTTTGTGTAACTGCTGTTTTCCACATAATTAAGGTTCGAATCTCCGAGTGCACCGAACGAAATCGGTCGAAGTCTTTGTCGTTTTGTAGTCTGTTTTACCATTGCTGTTCATAATGCAACTTTAATTGACCGTTCAAGATGTGTTTCCTTGATAAAAAGAAGCATTTTCAATATAGTTCTCAAAGTATTGCAGTAAATTATATTTCACTAGAATAGAGTAGATGTCTGGTATAATAAAGAGAATAATGTTGCTCTTCCTTTCTTTAAGCGCACTTCTATAGCGGTTTTACACGTCATATTTTGATTAAGGTTTATGCCAACAAGCATTACAGTTTGGTCTGGCTCTAGGTTGCCTATTTTAATGGTGCATTTATGTTTAGCTTTCTCTCCAAATATAACAAATTTGCATTTCTGATCGTTTAATGAGTATCCCCATGTGTTCGCATACTTCCCAACTGTATCTATTTGGTGTTGTAGCGAATGTCAATTTGGAGATATTAACGTCAAGTCGTCTGCGAGTGTAGGATTTCCCGAATTCATATATCCGATATAGAACCCTTAAGTCGTTCAAGGTCAAGTAGTAATCTGTTTATAATCAAGAGGTAGAGCCATGTGGAAAGGATTCCCCCTTCCCCCTGAACATGAGCTGAGAGCCTAGATATCACTAATTGGCCCTGTGAGATCTTACCTGGGGCCATGAAGTTGATTTCTGAAGGGTCAAGTTACCTAATATTTGTCTCCCTGTTATCCCGGCCATTTGAAAAGAATTGTGACAACTATGAAAACCCTCTCCCACACAAATCCCTGGACTATCTTCTAAATTCACTTCATTATATCTTTCCTATAGTCAGGGAATCCGCTGTGGTCGAGTGGTTAGCGTCGGGGATTTCGAAACCGGGTGTTCCGGGTTCGATCCCCAGTCGCGGCACTACGGTCATGGTGGAGTGCCCTTGGGCAAGGCACATTTTCTAGCCTAGTACTGGTTTGTTTACCCAGGGATCATGAATAATTAAAATTAATTGCACGCTAAATGACCTTAGCTGTCGATGCGCCATAAAACAATATACATTCATTCCTATAGTCAGAATACATTTTGGAACATTATGCAATAGAAGTCTTTTCATAATATTGTGCCAAGAGGAGACATTGGAAAACTGATGAAAGCTCTGAAAACCCTTTCCTTAAAACCTATTCCAATAGACGCTGTCTGTTGAAAACATTGTAGCAAAAGGTGAAATTGCTCTTCTCCATTTTCCACAATGTTTTTTAAATTTATTCAATAATCAAACTTTCATTTTTAGATAGTTTTCATAATTTGTCTATATGCAGATTGTTGTATGTGGGAAATGGTTTACTGAAGTTGACTTGGTTGTGGGGATAGCATTACGACTGAATCATTGGTTTCAGAATAGACAATACCGATAGTGCTAGTAATTTACTTCTGTGATATAACTAAAATACTGTTAAAAACAGTGATAAACACACTTCAAACAAAACCTAAAGGTGCATTTCAGGAGAATGTTCGTTAATTCGTAAAACCTTTCCGACGGGCAGTTTGCATTTTGAAGCAACTGCAAAACTTGATTGTTTAATACATTGTGGCAAAAGGAGACATTGTAGGTCTCCAGGTATCCATGTACCGCCTCGTTGGTGTAGTAGTAGCGTGTCTGCATTGGGTGTGTGAGGTCGCAGGTTCAATCCGGCTGGATCTTACCAAAGACTTTATAATAGTAGTAATGGCTGCTCCCCTTGGCGCTCAGGGTTGCGGGGTTAGCATAACGACTGACTTGCTGGTGTTAGGGTAAATGGACCAGTAGTACTAGTAACTAACTTACCAAGGAAAAAGTGTTGAAAGCGGGATAAAACACCAAACAATCAACTAGTTATCCAGTCTATTTGAAAACTGATCACAGCTCTATAAAGTCATTTCCTTACCGTATGTTGAATTTTTGGAATATCTGGTGTGTTTCATATCAATAAGCCTTTCCTACTTCCAGATGCATTTTAAAGCATCTGTAGCAGATGACTTTGGAAAACATTGGCACAAAAGGAGGAATCGGTCATAATGACTAAATTCTACTTTTGTTACTTTCTTTTTTAACTTTATTTAAATAATTAAACTTTCATTTAACCCTTTCACTCTTGCAGGCACATTCTGACACATCTGCAGCAGACTACTTTTCAGACAAACGGGGAAATTGCTCATAATCTCTTCTTGCATTTTGCCGCGTCTGTAGCAGACGACATTTTAAAAACATTGTGACAAATTTTATATTTTGTTTCAAAGTCGTCTGCTACTGATTTGTCGTAATGTGGGAAAGGGTTAAAAGGACAGTTTTTGAATATAGTTAGTTATCTGACATAAATATTCGGACATTCTGGACCTTCGAACACGGCCAAGATTGATAGCTCCGAGGGTTTCGAAGAGTGTTGGTTCTTATAAGGGTTCATGAGTTCAAACCCCATCTCGGACATTCGTTATGTCTGATTTTGACAAAAGTAATTGTGGATACCTTAATTTGTCTTTCTCCATTTGGCTATAAAGGGAAGGTAGCCACTTACCTGGGAAGAAGGTTGTGTTAAGAACTGGTGTGAGACATTTAAGAACAGTGCACAATGTGTGCCTGCAGGTTGGAATCTCAGGGTATAATCTTTGGCATGACCCTTAATAATCAGAAGAGTACCATTAGGATTGATTGTTTGATTTGAAAGAAAGAAAAATCATGTTGAATGGAATGGCCGACACAATATAAATATGGTTTAACCCTTTCCCACTTGCAGAAGACTTTTGAAAACATTGTGGACAAAGGTGAAACTGCTCATGAGTAATTTCTCCATTTGCCACAATGTATTCAACTTTACTGAACAATTAAGCTATCTTTTATGGAGATTGTTCAGGTTGTTGTCACTTTTCAAAGTCGTCTGATGCAGATGGCAGATTTGTTGTATGTGGGAAAGGGTTAAAACAAGCTATCTTTTATGGAGATTGTTCAGGTTGTTGTCACTTTTCAAAGTCGTCTGATGCAGATGGCAGATTTGTTGTATGTGGGAAAGGGTTAAAACAATGTTAAACTCAAATTGAACAATCAATCCTAATAGAACAAGTCTCCTTATTACAAAAGGTCATTCCAACCTGCAGACACACATAGTGTGTGGACTGTTGGTATCTGTATGCCAAAAGAATTGAAACGATTCTGATTCTCTTTCTGAATTATATGATGTCTTTCATCGATAGTATCAGATAACCCTTTCCCACGTACAACACATCTGCAGCAGACGACTTTGTAAACATTAAGTCAAAGATAAGAATACTTATTGAATTTAAATACAAACATTGTGGCAAAAGGAGAAATATATATAGCTCATCATGAGCAATTTCTTCATTTGTCACAATGCACAGGCATCAGAAAGTGTCTGTATGTGGGGAAAAGGTTAATCTTATAAGATTCTCATGTCAGTGGATGGGAAAACAGTAACTTGCAAGGAACTTGAAAGGAAATATCGAAAACTATAATGCCATAGAATAATAAATTATTACCTGAAAGAATATTAACTGTAACAGTAAATTGTCTATCCATGATGCTCTTTGATATATTGCACATTTGACGAGTTTATATAGTATCAAAAAACGTCATTTTCATATTGGTAAAATATCCCTTTTTCGCACCTGCATTGACACTTTGCAGACATGTATTTAAAGCATTATGACAAAAGTAGAAATACTTTAAGGAATCATATGACAAGGGTATTTTCAGACAATTCTTCAACCTTTTACTTATTCAATCTAATCTTTAAAAAAATCAGGGGCGTAGCTAGCCCTCTATTCATGTGAATTCATAATTGTGCTAGGGCGGTCCAGGGGCATGCCCCCCTGAACCTTTTGAAAAGAATGGTGCAATCTGTTGCATTCTGAGGTGCTTTATTTAGTACTGGAAAATGGACAGTTTTAGGATCATAAATCAACAAATAAACCCTTTACTCTGCAGATTTCCCCCCTCTAAAATAGAGCATAAATAGCACACAAATACAAGCCCCGATTATGTTAACAAGAGGGCCATGATGGCCCTAGATCGCCCACCTGATTTTGTTTCACTTTAGCCATATAAGCCCCGCCCACTGGCGGGCATAGTTTCCGACCAATCAACTTGGCTTGAAGGAATCTAATAGACCATAGGAACATTTCTACAACATTATTTGAAAATAGGCCTGACACTTTCGGAGGAGAAGATATTTTAAGTTTTCCCTCAAGCCATATAAGGCAAAATAGCCCCCAACCCCCTGGAATTTTGAAGGTATTTTTTCATTTCGTTGCCATGGAAACCAGAATTCTGCATGGATCCCAACAATTTGAAGGAATTCTGGTAAGGTCATTGAGAGGATGCTTTCTGTGAAGTTTCATCTCAATTGACCGACACAGAAGATGTTGATGCACGACGGATAAAAGGCGATCACAATAACAATAATAAGATATATTGTTTTGTCACCGGAGTGGAACACTTTTTTCTTTTTTTTAATCATGGGAATGGAACGAAGGCCTTTAGTAGGCGTGTTTCTCGCAGAGTTCGCTGCACTCGGCTGCTGGCCGGGGAAATCATGAGCCGAGGCCGCATATGCTATAAGGCAGGTCCCGCCGTCTACCGGTGTTTACGGCGAATTGCTGGCCTTGTTTCAAGCGAGCACTCCGCTGCTGGTAAGGGAAATGTGAGCCTTGGCCGAATTTGCAATAAAGCAGGTTCCGTCGTCTACCCGCGCTTACAACAAAGTGCTGGCCCTGTTTCCAGCGAGCATTCGGCTGCTGGTAGGGGAAATGTGAGCCGGGCCAGAATTTGCTATAAGGCAGGTCCCGCTGTCTACCCGCGCTTAAGGCGAAGTGCTGGCCTTGTTTCAAGCGGGCACTCGGCTGTAAGCCGGGGTCACATATGCTATAAGGCAGGTCCCGCGTGTACCCACGTTTACGGCGAAGTGCTGGCCTTGTTTCAAACGAGCACTCCGTAGCTGGTAGGGGAAATGTGAGCCGGGGCTGCATATGCTACAAGGCAGGCCCGCCGTCTACCCGCGCTTACAGCGAAGTGTTGGCCTTGTTTCAAGCGAGCACTCCGCTGCTGGAAGGGTAAATGTTAGACGCATATGCTATAAGGCAGGTCTAATCATCTACCCGCGCTTACGGCGAAGTGCTGGGCCTGTTTCAAGCAGCACTCCGCTGCTGTTAGGGGAAATGTGTGCCGGGCCCGATTTGCTATAAGGCAGGTCCCGCCGTCTACCTGCGCTTACGGCAAAGTGCTGCCCTTGTTTCAAGCTAGCACTCCGCTGCTGGTAGGGGAAATGTGAGCCGGGGCCGCATATGCTGTAAAGGCTAGTATAAGTTAGTATAGAAATGGCAAGGAACGTTTGACATGAGCATGTAGTCAAGTACGCATACTGCAACTTTTGCTGATTTTTTTTGTGTCTGAATCATGTGGATACTCGCGTTTAGGCAGCTACGCGCCTGAAATTAATGATGTTTGTAACGGTTATATATAAAAAAAATACATCTAATTACGTTATTGGATCCATTCCGCACCTGCTAACATTTTTCAAAGACGAAAATGCCATTAGTATTTCACCTTTATCTTTTTTATCATTAATCCGGCGTGGTCCAGTGGTAAGCGTTTATGATTTGAAACCGGGCGTCCCGGGTTCGACCCGCAGGTGCGACGAGACGACCATGGTTGTTGGTTGCACAAGAATTGATAAATATTCTGTCGCCGTGATATAGCTGAAAACATTGTAAAACACCCAATATAACGATGATAGCATCGTGCTTTATGTGGTTAATTTTCACAAAGTATGTAGTAGTTATTATTACTTTAAAGGCGTATGCTACAGTTTTGTTATCAAAAATTTCCCAATCATAGAATTTCTTAGTACATACAATAACTGATCGAAATAAGAAAAAAAAAATATTTTTAATCAATCTAAAAAAAAAATATTGGCCTGTTAATGACATGACCAATATAGGCATATTGGCCAAAAACCTAAAACACACAAATCATATTTAAGTTCAACTATAACTTTATATATATAATTTAAATCAATATGAAAAAGGAATTTTTGAGAAAAAATGGAAAAAGAATATATGTTTTTCAAGGTAGAAATAGTGTCACATTTTACCCCCGAAAAAGTTAAAATCATACAAATTTTCCATTCTACATAATAGAATTTTCTGTAATTATCCATAAACACTAAACATCGTTCACTTTAATAAAAAATGCAAAAAAAAATATAGGTCACCGTACTCCTTTTAGAGTAAAGGGACGTTTTCCTTGCTTTTTCTTAGAAATACAGTAGTTTTGCTTAAAAAAACAGGCCGTGCATCAAGGAAAAAGTCGATTTACCAGAAAAGGAGCACGGTGACCTATCTTTATTTTTGCATTTTTTATTAAAGTGAACCATGTTCAGTGTTAATGGATAAGTACAGAAAATTCTATTATGTAGAACGGAAAATTTCTTGAAAAATTGTATGATTTTAACTTTTTCACGGGTAAAATGTGACACCATTTCGACCTTGAAAAACAGCTTAATATATTTGTTTTCATATTTTTCTCACAAATTCTCTTTTCATATTGATTTAAATTCTATATATAAAGTTATATATGAACTTAAATATGATTTGTAGTTTTCATTTTATTTTTTTTGTATGTTTTAGGGTTTCGGCCAAAATGCCTATATTTGTGCCTTTGATGAAATTGGTCATGTCATTGACAGGCCAATATATATTTTTTAAATCTATAACATATTTGTTTCTTTTCTTATTTCAACTAGTTATTGTATGTACTAGCAAAATACAAAAAATAATGAAATTCTATGATTGGGAAATTTTTGGATAAATAACTGCAGCATACGCCTTTAAACCAAATGGAAATGGCTTTGTCAAAATTGATTGTGAAGAGATATAATAATAGATCATTTAAAATGATATTCATAGTTCTAATACATTATATCCCCCGAAAAACGAAGGAGTCATCCTGTGGTCGGTCGGTTGGTGCGTTACAATTTTCCTTGTCTGGAGAATAACTTTAAAACTACAAGATGGAATTTAATAAAAGTTCATACAATGATACAACAGTGAGGGAAAGTGCAGTGTACAGGAACCGTAACTCTATTTTACCTTTCTATTCAGTATATTAAGGACTCGACAATGACTGCTTGTTACAAATGTGTCACTTATCCTTTTCAGATACAGATGTATCAAAGAAACATGTTGCTTGGCTGGAGAATGGATATCCCTTTATACTTCTTGGAAATAAGGTATTAGAGTGTCACCATGGAAAAGACAGGAACTGGACGCACAAAGAGAAAAGCAAAATGGTTTGAACAAATAATTTGTAATAAGCTAATTTTTGTCTAAAAATTGCAGAATGGTAATTTTCCCATGTGTTGCCTAAGGAATCCGTGATGTTTGAGTGGTAACCATAGGGGATTTGAAACCGGGTGTCCCGCGTCGATCCCAAGTCGTGGCATGAATGTCACGGTGGAGTGTACTTGAGCAAGGCACATTTTCTAACTTACTGGTTTGTTTACCCCGCGATCATGATATAACTGAAATAATGTTGAAAACTGCGTAAAACCCTAATTTAAAAAAAATTGTTAGTCAATCAAATATATTTTAAAAACTTTCAGATGGATGTTTATTGAAGTTAATTGCCCCAAACATTAAGGCATTAAACAGCACATAAATGTCCTGTTATATATACAAATTATCGCACATAAATGAAAATAAAAAACACAACGCGTGTAAAGGTTCATTATCTTTATTCACCACAGGTTACTTACACAATCTACTTCCCTTAGAAGAACACTTTTCTCATCATAGTTGTCTCCCTTACAAACCATGTAAATAGTCATTCCCTTTTTATTTCCCTTCTAACTATTATTTATAAACTATTAACTGATACATATTAACAATTGAATGTTATGCTTTTCCTTCAAGTCTTCCACTAATTGTCAAGTACTGTTGCTATACACAATATAGGGGTCTTTTGGGAAAGAGCTACGATATTGCAACCTATCTCCGTTGTATGTAGATAGAGTATCTGCACTCGTCACACTCTATTCCGTTGCCGTCCTACTGCCAGCCCATGTCATTCTTGAAAGTGCCCTCTCTTGAGCTTTCTGAATTATCAGAGGGCATCCAAATATAACTTTTATGACAACACTTATGAAGGGATAAATTTTCAGGGAGTAAAAACTCTCTTCACATTTTCTTTACGAATAAATTACAAAACTTATGCTCGATTGATAGTTAATTGCAGGATAATTGGGAACCTCATATAATTGGCTTGTCTGGATAAATGGACTAAGAACTAGTACTAACTTGGAAACGATGTGATATAAATGAAACATTGTTGAAAGCGACATAAAACAAAGCCTGAATGCATGTCACCTGTAAAACAAAACGGTGATTCTTATTATTTGTGTCTCGAAGATTTCAGCTGTTATGAATAATCCAACACAATTTTATGACATTGAAATTCAGCATATCTACCAAAGTAGATTTATCTTAAATAGTATAATATACAAATTAAATATAATAACAAGTCCGTTATGATAATCCGCAATTCTGATCAATTATTCATTCATCAAAAACTAAGTTTTCAAACATGTCATAACATTATTTCAAAAATAAAAAAAATAAAAGCTCATCATTCACCATCACTTTAACTAAATATATTTTGTTGTCCATGCAAACAATAAAGACAGAAAGCTTAATCCTTTCCCTCATACAGACGCATTTTGACGCCTCTGGGGCTGACAACTTTTGTAAACCATCGTGGCAAAAGGAGAAATTTAGATTAGGGTTAGTTGAAATACACGACAGACCATAGGAAAATATTCAGAAAATAAGCAAATTTACAAACTTTAAAAATAAATTATTATGATATTTCTCGATAAACTAACAGAAATGCTCCTTAAGTTACCTTATACATTGTCAAGTCATATCAGTTGTTTTACATCAAACAACACCTGCTCCTAAATCATTCGACTCAATTAAACATCCGGTTAATGTATGTTTGTTCAAAGATAACTAAATGTCCTATAATGATTAGCCGTTTCATTTAGCAGTGTCATAACAACTTTTGAAAAATGAAATCGCCGATACAGCAGTTACACATTTGTTACTTGACTATCACTCAGGTAATCATGTTAGGGCCATCTTGGCGAGAAGGCCCTGTTGCTTAATTGTTTACCAATCTAAATCATGTTAACAGATTATAATAATAATAATAATAATAATAATAATGCTGCCGTGACATTTGCTTTGCAAAACAGTTTTCAAATGAGTCTTAACTTTCTTGGATTTCTGCTTTAAGTAGCTAATGGTTGGCCAAATCATCTTGGAGTTGAGACACACACAACTTAAGTGAACTAAGTGCTTTAATTCCATTATGGAGTGGCTGTTAATTTTCTCAGCTTTTACCTTTCCATCAATTTTTTGGGTCAATTGCTACCGTAATATGTTACAATGATATTATTTATGTTTTGAAAAATAAATATATATTATTTTTATACTTGTATTTTTTCATGTGCTACATCTTTAATAACTAGAAATATCACTGAAGGTGATGAATACCCGCAGCTGGTGCCTGACAATATACATATGTATGATAAATTCAAGGGGCCATAACTCATTTAAAAATAATTCCAGTGCAACACGCCGATGATATGCACAACTAGGCTTGGTATCAATCATTCTTGTGAAGTTATATTAAATTCTGATCAAGGGTTGCTGATAAATGGTGTTCATAAAATATGGACATATATGTAATATGTATGAGAAATTCAAGGGGCCAAAACCAATTTAAAAATAATTCCAGTGCAACACGCCCACAATATGCACAACTAGGCTTGGTATCAATCATTCTTGTGAAGTTATATTGAATTCTGACAAAGGGTTGCTGAGAAATAGTGTTCACAAGAAATGTCCACAGACTAACGGACCGACAAGCGTGACTCCTATATAGCCCCCATATACTATGTATCTAGGGGTATAATAAACATGTATGATATAATAAGAAAACTCACACACTTTCCACTTTGTAAAACATTGATAACATATTTTAGGAAAAGAAAAATCCGGCTGTTGACCTGCACAGCTATTCCAGCACTGGACGGTTTTTGGCACAACCTAGTAAAAAGAAAGGATGTCCTGCCAAGGTGATCATGACGGAAATTTTGTTTTTTTCCGAATGTAGAGGTGAATATTTTCTTTAAATGTATTTTTTAACAGCACAGCTAAGCCAACACTGGACGGTACCTGGCACATACTAGTAAACAAGAGGGCCAGATGGCCCTTAAATGGATCACCTGAATGATAGAAAAGTAATAGCAATTATTTAACTGCAAATATCTTGAAAGATTGGATCAGGAGTGCAAATGAAACTGCAAGGAGTGGACACAGTTAAAGTAATAGTAAAATCAGTCAAGGTCATTCAAATTTTGTATCTTGAAATCGACAAAAAACTTTAATAATAAGAATGGAATTATAAAGTTTTGACATTTTTCACCTTTCCTGATGCCATCTTGCTGCCCTGTTTTTTCAACAATATCAATAAAGCTTAGACAGTTTTATAGAGGGTCACTCAAAGAACATTTCTACTACATTATCTTGGAATAGGACAAGCAGATTATGGAGGAAAAGGATTTTTTAGTTTTGGGTATTTTTCTCACTTTTTGATGATGCAGCAACCAAAGTTCTACACAGAATGTCTTTGAACCACTTTGAAAGTAAACCAGCAAAGGAACGTTTCTGTGAAGTTAGTTGAAATTGATCCAGTGGAATGGTTGGGGTTGATTACGGCTTGAAGAAAAACAGTAGAAGATCACTGAAGTAAGATTCCTATTCAATTTTCTTACAATCAGACAAGCACTTTGAAAAAAAATGGAATTATCAAATTTTGTCAATTTGCCCCTTTTCTGTCAATCAAGGTCAGGGATCAAATCCTGGTCCGTGTTCTGGATTTTTCTGATGTTTGTTAAGTGTCTCAAACTCAACAAGAGGTAAAGTACTGGTCCTTTCCAGAAAAAGTGTCTTTTATTTTCACCTGTCATATGATGATTGTACACAAGATAGTGTACACTATCAAATGGGCCTATAGAAGCTTAAAAGCTTTTGTTCAATTAAAGCAATTAGTCTTTATAATTATAAGTTTATTATGTTTTTCTAGGTTGGTACCTGTAAGAGTAGCAGAGCTAGGGCGAGTGCTGCTTTGCGCAATTCTTTGGAAAATGGAGTAAAAAAATTCATGCTCATTCTACCAGAAATATCCAACCATGAGAACCATTCTATCGGACAAGTAAGTTTGTATAAAAATTTAAATGTACCCCCATTACAACCTGAACACACACAACAGCAATTAAAACAATAACATTTTAATTTTAAATTCCTCTTAAATGACTTAAAAGAAATGCCACTGTAATAAGACTGCAGAGGCGTCAGAAAGCGTCTATATTAGGGAAAGGGTTAACACTCTGGATACTGCATTTTTAGCTTGAGCATGTTGAAACTTTATCAGATTATTTTTCTTGGTGATATCTAGGTCAAGTTCTAACATGGGTCATGTTGGGTCAATAGGTCAAATTGAGGGAAAATCTTGTTAACACTCTAGAGCCAACATCCACCGCATTTTAGTACTTTCAGTACTTTTATTTTATAATACAGTGTATCTGATTTTTCTTTGACCAAACAAATAATATCCAATTCAAATGCTCGTTTCCAAGTCAGTTTTTTTTTTTAACACTTTCAAACTTCAGCAGACAACTCTTGAAAATGTAGACCTTGTCGCCAAAATAAAGATTGCTCATACCTCAAGAGATTCTCCATATTTTTGTGTCAAAAATTTAAAAGTCAAATTTGGTTCAGATTTATTGTATAAAATAAAGGATAAAAATGTGTTCTTTGCAGCTTGCTGGCCTTTCCCAAAACCTTGATAAAGTGGCCATCGACACAACTCATGGGCTGGTGGATGATGGTATCACAAACCCTGAAGAAGTAAAAAGACATTTAAACATCCATGTCAAGGCCTCAAGGCCTTAGGAGAGGTTGGAGAGGGAAGTCGAAGTTTTTTTCCGACAGTGAAAACAATAAGGAATCACATGTCTATACATCAGCATACTAACCTAAAAACTGATGACCAAGGCAATTTAAAGAAACTGGTGAGTGTTTGTTTTAACCGAGAATGCTTGACATTTGATGTGAGTAAAGCTTTTATTATTTTGAAATTATTATGGCTCACATTCTTCATGCAATATTCAGGAAAAATCACCAGAGCACTCATCACAATCCAATCCCAGTCAGTGTTTGAGAAACTGGGTAATTTATGGTCCAAAACTAGGGCACTAGTTAAGATTGATAAAAAAAAACATATATATTAGATGCTACATTTTCATGCAATATTTATTTAAATTCATCTTAATCAAGACTGCTTGATATTTTTGAATTAGGAAAAAGACTATTTCATCAGGTCTTTGATTATTGTCCGTAGCACAAGTTTAAACATTGTCTTGTTTCCGGTTTGAAATGGCTTTGCGTGTATAGTGTTGTACATTTTGACATGTTTGTCTGTTGGAGGCGTATTTATGGTCAATAATCTTAAGTATTCGTTATTTGATTTGTTTGATATTTGACACCAATATTGAGCACAATTAGTGATCTTGTCACAACTAGTAAACATGAGGCTTCATTGAAGTTCATGATAACTGCAATGTTGCAGCATGATGGTATCCGTGTCTTTCAAGACATTTCAACTGGTTTTTTTCCTGTAGTTACATGAGTGGCAAGATAAACATCCTGATGACCTTGTGTTTTTCCGAGGAAAAGGAATCACTGAAAAAGGTGAAAGTGAGGTAGGTAAAGCTGTTGAAAATATTGTTTATTTGTTAATTTCATAACCAAAACAGTTTGCAAAAATATGCATATCATCCAGTTTTCCTGCATGCTCAAGTTCAATTATGAACCTTGTTTTATACTTATGATAAACATGTTGGTGATCCAGATCTTTTGTTTTGCATGCTGTTTCATGTTGATTTTATTTACATTTATAAGCCTAGAACGGAAGTAATAGTTTTTAGCTCCCCTGCCTGAAATGCCAGTCGAGCTTATGTGATGGCGAAAAATCCAAGTGATGGACCCAAAAACCCGTTTAATATGTTGAAGTACTTTATTTATGGAATATGTGTGCAGAATTTGAAATAGCAATATTTTCCATGATTAATTCATACTTTACTTTTTTGAAACTTTTCAGTTTGTTTTTAAAATGAGACCACAGACTTACCATGTCCATGTAAGGTTGATTACTCAATCATAACACAGTTCCTGGATCATCACATTTTATTCTTGTTGGAATCCTGTAAAGAGCGAAAACATTTTAGATATGCATTTCCACATCGAGCTAATGTTTAACACTATATGACAACTGAAGTGCAAAAAGTAAACTAAGAAGTCAGTATTATTAATACATAATTTTAATGGAATAAGGTGACATTTACTACTAAAATGTAAAGTGTAAATGGTAGATGCCAAGCAAAATCTATATGCTTAGGTCTGTTCCAATAAAAAATGTCTAGGGGGAGGGGGGAGGGAACGACAACAAACTATTTTTATTTGTTGGTGGGTTGTATTTTTTAATTAAAATTTTCTTGGTAGTGGCCAAAAGATGTATTTAAATATATGTGGTTGTTTAAAAGAAATAAAAACTTAATAAATAAATTCGCCGGGAATTCAATGTACTCGAGATTTCAAGAAAATTATAATATCAAATGTATATGACCTTTCATTTGGAATAGACTCCTAACCAAATCACAAGTGATCACACTATGAGGCATTCAAATATATAAGCCTTTTGATGCACTAACAGAAATAAAATCCATTTTAATATGAGTACTTTAGGTTATTTAGTCATGAGGGATATTATTATACTTAAGTAGAAGAATTTGCATCCCAAAAGTGTATCATTTTATTCATCTGTTGAATTTTAATGTTCATTTTTTTAAATTAATATTTTAGACCTTTATGAGTGCAGGCCCCAAGTCCAGAACAAAAGGCACAAGATTATACCCCAAGATAGTCATTTATTTAATCAGAAATCAACGGAAGGAGCATTCATAGGTAATATTTTAGTGGAATTGAACCGTCACTCTTAATCTTCAGCGCAAACCTATTTGTTACACAGAATTGTCAATTAACATGTTTTATTATGGTATCTTTTTATGGCACTGTATCTTAAACACTGATGCTGTATAGTTTGTTTGTTTTAATGGGGTTTGACACCACTTTCAACATTATATCACAGCAACAGTTCACTTATTCGTGATCTGTGGGTAAACAAACCAGTTCTAGGCTAGAAAATGTGCATTGCCAAAGGGTTAATTGATTGATTGTTGAACGCTGTTTTCAACAATTGTACAGTCATATCACGCAGACAGCTCACCTACTCATACATTTCTTGGTATTCTCGCACCAGCTCCCCACACAACATACTCTCCAAGCACCTTGCTGCTTTTCCACATAGACTGTGCCCATTGGTGAAAGACGAATGTCGGCCGTCACAGTGACTTTTTGTCCAATGCAAGAATAATGTTGGCCAGGCTGGGGTTCAAAACTCACAACACTCCTCACTACCGGGGCTCTGCGCATTACCAAAGTGCACCGGTTTCAAATCTCTGATGCACACCACAGTGGATTCCTGACGCTGTATAGTAATCAACTTTTCTATGTGTTTGTTAAATATTTTTTGAGACAGAATAGCTAATTTTCATTCACATACAGGGACATAATGTTCATGGATTTTGGGGTCTCAAAGTCAAAAGTCCATTTTAAATTCATTCAAACCTATTACTGCAGAAAGTTCAAAATGCTTTCATATTACTGCTTTCTTATTTTATTGCCTAATTGTAAACTTTTATTGCATTTCCAAAATGATAAAATAGACTCACAAACTGAAAAAGATGATAAAATAGACTCACAAGCTGTAATAGATGAGAATATAGGTAGGAAATATGTATATTAATAGACTACAATTAAAATTGCAATTAATGAGGTATTGCAATCAATACAAACGTCCCCTACCAGACGAGGACTGCACATTGTGTATTGTATGTGCATGTTTGGACAAAAACAGCAAATCACTGCTTACATTTTGGATAGTCATATCAAACATTTCTCATTTAGACCTGTGACCTGTAAGTGTGACCTTGATCTTTGATGTACAGGCCTGTGTGCCACATGTCACCTCATCATAGTGAACATGTGTGCCCAGTAACCTGGGAATCCTATGTTGCATGGTTGAGAGGCGGGCTGGACAAGGTATAGTCCTATCAAACAGTACTCATTTTGACCTTGACTTCTACTTGCGACGTTGTCATTTGAGGTACAGGCACGCGGCCTGGTTATGTTGAAAATGTGTGCCAAGTATCTTGGAGATACTATGATGGATGGTTAAGATACGGGACGGACAAGGTAAGATGGGACTGACATAAAGTATCGACCAGACCTATAGTCCCCAAACTGGTCCCTAAAGGTTTGTTAGAATGGAAACATATTGTTTTGTTTTTGTTTTACATCTAAATAATGCACATTTCATATTTATAAATGTTTTCTCAGCCATGTAAAAGGAATTACTTGTATCCGTTTTCAAAGCTATGCTTATAATTATTATCTCCTTCTTAATTTAGTTAATAAATGAAACTGGTAATTAGGAAGTCTGCACTACAAGTAACAGTCATTTCCTACATGGAACTATCCTTTGTAAAGTCAATTGATGTGATAAATTGTTGACCGTTTCATTTTGTTAGTTTAACTTACTGTATAAATAATTAATTTTGAGCACCGGTATTCATTTCTTCATATTGCAGCATACAACCTTGCCTTAAAACTTTGGGAACTTCCTAAGCACTTTCACATCCCAGTTATCAAAGTGATGGGGTCTACAGTAACAGATACAGATGTACGGTCACTTAATGACAGAGGATGGTTGACAGACAATGTAAGATATCATTTATATCTGGAATACATACATGATCAGCAATGACAAGTGATATGAAAACATTATGTCAAGCAAAATACAGTAATGAACATGTACTTGCACAATTGTTTTTGGTTATTGTGCATGCATATCACAAAGAATTTTAATAGACTTTCAAGTATCTTCTTCAGCAAAAAAACCAAAAAACCCATATAATGTAGCATTTATAGTATGACATGGCATAAGTAATTATGGAGAAGACTGTCAGGATTTATAAAAGATAACTACATCTTCCTTTACATGACAAACACATTCAAATGTGTTGTTTATTTTTTATCACAGTATGAAGTTATGAACATCTAGTTTCATTTTCAAACCAGTGTGTAATGTAATAGATAGGGGCCCTTAAAATAGAAATAGTCACTGCAGTAATCTAGATATTTTTTCAATTGGTAAATGAGAAATTTTAAGTGTCCTGCCTGTAATATGGGAGTTCAGACTTCTTCACATGAAAACTAGTTGTTTTATTGTGTGGGAGCAGTTTTACTTTATTTCCAGTATTAAATTATCTCGAATTGAATTGCAAATTTATTTTCCGATAATTATTTTTTTGGATAAAATGCGTTATGGAGGACATGTTGCTTTCTAGATCATAGACTGTTACCTAGATATGCTTTCAACTTGGCAGTGTGACAAGGGAAATAAAGTTTTACACCTTAAAAACTCCCAAATCAATATGATTGTGGATGATTCACTACCATCTTTAAATTTCAAGATATGAGTTATATATTGCTTTGTGTTTCAAAATATACTTTGGAAAGAAAATACTTCAGTATAGTATTTTTATCTGTGGCCACTGATTTTTAACTTAGACAATTATATTAATGTAATAATCAGAAATGTTATCAAAGAAGCAGCTGTATATTTATATCTTTTTAAACAAGACCTATTCAATCATATTGACCTATGTGTTGTGTAAGCGGATTCTTAGTATATAGTGACCTACTTCATGTGATGTATAAGCGTATTCATTTGTTACATTTACGTTAACTTTGAGCTTGTATTTAAACAAAAATTGGTAGTTATTGCGATGAGTTTTTGAAGTCGATTTTTTTTCCACAAAACTGTGGTAAAAAAATCAAAACGAAGAATACAGGCTATGTGTAGGACCGCCCTGTGTTCTATATAATGTGGTCTTTGTAAATACATTGAAAGGTCAGATTGTAAAAGTTAAATGATCAATCTTGGTTTAAATTATTTTTTACAAACCTGTTGTATGCAATGAAGAATCTAATATTGTCAGAGAAAAAATGATAAAAAAATGCGATGAAATTTAACAAAATTGTGGTCAATAAAGTCAAATTTAAGAAATCATGCTATACGTTGGACCGCCCTGTGTTCTATATTGCCGTTATAAACACATTTCAATGTTATATTATAAAAGATCATTGATAAAACTTTGTTCTAATTATTTTAATATAGCTGATGTTTGCCGGAAATTTTCTAGAATGGTTTGTGAAAACCCGTGAAAAAATGAGATGAATTTTAAAAAAGATGACGGCCATTTTGTCAAAATAACAAATAGGGGGCTATGCAAAACATCATTTGCTGTTGAATAGTGCTGTTATAAACACATTCAAAGGTCAGATTGTAAATGTTAAATGACCAATCTTGGTTTAAATTATTTTTACAAACCTGTTTGTATTCAATGGAGAATCTAATATTGTCTGAGAAACAAGAGGGTCATGATGGCCCTGGATCGCTCACCTTAATTATACAATGTACTGCAATGCAAAACGCCCGGCCGGGTAGCTCAATTGGTAGCGTATCTGACTCGTGATCTGGAGGTCACGGGTTCGATACCCGGTTGCGGCGACATTCTTTCGGGCGATTTTTCAATTGCCTCTCACCTCTGATCTATGTGAGAAAGTAGTCAGTGGCTTCGAAAGAATGTTGTGTAAGTATTGGTGTGGGAAAGCCAGGAAAACATGGGTAGGTGCACTGACCGCCGTGATATGACCAAAGCTGTTGAAAGCGGCGTTAAACTCCAAACAAACAAACAAACAAAGCAATGCAAAACACATCAAGACAATTATTCTGAATGCAATTAACCTCCACAGTGTTAACAATACTTTCCTTCATTTGGCCTAGTGATCTATACTTTTTACCTGATATGACCCATATTCCAACATGGGACTAGATATCATCAAGACAACATTCTGACTAAGTTTCAACTTGCTCAAAGTAAAAATGCGGCCTCCGGAGTTTGAACAATATTTTCCTTTATTGACCTAGTTTCTGATCCAATATGACCCATATTTGAACTTGACCTAGATATAATTCAGACAAACATTCTGACCAAATTTCAAGCTGCTGAAGCAAACAATGCTGCATCCAAAGTGTTCACAAGATTTTCCTTCAATTTGATCTAGTGACCTAGTTTTTGATCCAGCATGACCCATATTCAAACTTGGCCTACATATCATCAAGAAAAACATTCTGATAAAGTTTTATCATGCTGAAATTAAAAATGCAGTATCCAGAGTGTTAACATGATTACCCTTCAATTTGGTCTAGTGACCTAGTGTTTAACCCGGCATGACCCATATCCGAACTTGGCCTAGATATCATTTATACAAACATTCTGACCAAATTTCAAATTGCTGAACCAAAAAATGCAGCTTTTACAGAGTTAACAAGATTTTCCCTCAATTTGGCCTAGTGACCTAGTTTCTGATCCAATATGACCCATATTTGAACTTGAACTAGATATCTTTAAGACAAACATTCTGACAAAATTTCAAGCTGCTGAAGCAAAAAATGCGGCATCCAAAGTGTAAAAAAGATTTTCTTTCAATTTGGGCTAGTGACCTAGTTTTTGACCCGACATGACCCATATTCGAACTTGGCCTAGATATCATTCAGCTCAATATTCTGAACAAATTTCTAGCCGCTGAAGCAAAACATGCGGCTTCTACAGAGTTAACAAGATTTTCCCTCAATTTGGCCTGGTGACCTAGTTTCTGACCCAATATGACCCATATTTGAACTTGACCTAGATATATTTAAGACAAACATTCTGACCAAATTTCAAGCTGCTGCAGCAAAAAATGCGGCATCAAAAGTGTTAACAAGATTTTCTTTCAATTTGACCTAGTGACCTAGTTTTTGACCCGGCATAACCCATATTCGAACTTGACCTAGATATTTTTAAGACAAACATTTTGACAAAATTTCAAACTGCTGAAGCAAAAATTGCGGCCTCTGGAGTGTTAACAAGATTTTCCTTCAATTTGACCTAGTGACCTACTTTTTGACCCAACGTGACCCATGTTCGAACTTGACCTACATATTATCAAGACAAACATTCTGATAAAGTTTCAATATGCTCAAGTTGAAAATGTGGCCTCCAGAGTGTTAACAAGATTTTCCTTCAATTCGACCTAGTGACCTAGTTTTTGACCTCATATCGCCCAGTTTCGAACTTGTCCAAGATTTTATGGAGATGAACGTTCTGATAAACTTTCATGAAGATTGGATGCAAACAAGCTCAAATGTTGACGATGGACGACGGACGACGGACGGACGCCGGACAAAATGTAATCACAATAGCTCACCTTGCACTTCGTGCATAGGTGAGCTAAAAATGCGATGAAATTTTAAAAAAATGGCGGCCATTTAGAAAAATAACGAATCGGGGTTATACAAAACATGATTTGCGGTTCTATATTGCCAATATATATACATTTAAAGGTCAGATTGATAATGTTGAATGATCAATGTTGGTTTAAATTATTTTCACAAACCTGTTGTATGCCGAGATTCACCTAGAATTGTTTGAGAAAAACTGAGAAAAACGCGATAAATTTTAACAAAGGGCGACCAATTAGCGAAAATTATGGGTACTTCTTTATTACCTAGATTTGTGTGTAACTTTCCAACAATTAATTCATGATATAAGGTGTTTAATCAATGAAATAAATCCCTGGTTTAACAATGAAGGCAAAGTGTATAATAATTATTCAATGTTAATTTATTTCAGAATGGACAAACTTCATGGCAGCAGAAGGGGACGAATTGGCAGGAGGCCTAAGAAAACGAAAAACAAATGCATACTACCTACACTTTCTCATGTGGAAGACTCTACCCTAGATGGTAAGAATATGTTTTAATAGTCTTAAATGAATAAAGCAAAATAGAAAATTTAAACTGCTTGTAATTTGTGGAAAGCTGCACTTGCTATTTCGGGCATGTTCTAGCCACCAACCAACCAACCACAAAAAGTAAAAAAAAAACTCGTCCAAATTCCCTCTTTTAAGCGCCCCAGCTCATGAAATATATGGAGATTGTGCGGGATATTGCAACACGTAGACCTGGTCTTGCATTCGCATACTATGACACTCAATTTCGTATGGCCAGAGTGCAACCCCCTTCCGTGGGATAGGCTCCACACGGAATTCTGGTTAATGGCCTGTACCTCCTTTAGCCAACAAAGCCAAACGGCTCGGCCCTTTCGTGCAGGAAAAAGTGGTGCAAAAACCAAAAGTAGATTTCTGGACTACACCTGCTGGAATGTCAATAAAAGATCAGGCTGCAGTAGCTCAAGATGTAACATGCCACATATATGCGGCTACTGCAGGGGGCTACTGCAGGTGGCAACACACAGCATTTAACTGCCCCTCACCCAGGAAAGAATTTAGTGCCAATGGATCCTTTTCCACAAACGCACATACCAAATCCAGAGACCCAACAACCCCAGTTAACTTCCTCAAGGGCTACCCGTTGGCTCTATATATCATAAATGGGTTTAAACATGGTTTTAAATTGGGATACGCGGGTCCACAAACAAACACCACTTGCCAACACCTTAAATCCTGCCGTGACAATCCTTCCCTGGTGGCTCAAAAAATTAAAAAGGAACTGGATTCAGGGCGCATCAAAGGTCCTTTTCCAGTTAAGCCTCTTCCATTTCTGCGTATCAGTCCCATAGGTCTTGTCCCTAAGAAAGAACCTAATCAGAATCGCCTTATCCACCACCTAAGTTACCCAGAAGGCGATTCCGTTAACACGTATATTGACAAAAACCTTGCATCAGTCACTTGTGCTACTTTTGACGATGCAGTTCGCAAAGTTCTTCTATTGGGCCCTGGGGCACTTCTCAGCAAAACTGACATTGATTCAGCTTTCCGAATAATTCCAGTACATCCGGACGACCATAACCGGACTCCTGTCTACCAATGGGCAGCTCTTTTGCACCAGCAATTTTTGAACACTTTAGTTCTGCTATTGAACACATTTCTCTTAAGCAATTACATATACAGCATACTTTCACATATTGGATGATTTCCTTATTATTGGTCCTCCAAATTCCAAAATCTGCCAACAAAATTTGCAAATGGGTGGGCATTCCTATCAAAAAGGAAAAGACAGAAACAGCTCGCACCGTAATCTCTTTCATGGGGCTCGAATTAGATTCCATGAAGATGGAAGCACGTCTTCCCCAGGACTTCCGGTCAAAACAAACATCTGATGAGACGTACTTTTTGGCGGCCATCATCAACAATCTACATAGAACATCAGGTCTACCCTCCCTGTCGAGTAACTATTGTCTCCTCTCTCCAACTAAGGTGTTTATTGTATATCCCGCTACCTGTGATTTTTGTTTTTGTCATTGTTTGTGTATATATCAGGGTTACAGTCTGATCCAACTCCACCAGTTTGCGTGTTCTCCACCCACCCACCACCGAACAGTGTCGATCAACCACAATTGTCATCTGGAAGTCAACTCAAATTGTCAAGATTGTCTCCAGTGTCAACCGTTCTATTTGTCGGTATTGTTTGGGGGCTTTTTGGCTGGGAGAGGAATAGGCAAGCTGCCACCTTATATACACTTGGATGTCAACAACAGGAATTCTGCAAGAATCGCATACAAGCATCCAAACATCCAACCTGCACAACACACATTGTTTTATAGTTTTACAGTTTATTCATATACATGTACTTTTTTTTGAATTTTAGCTAACCCTTTAATAATTTTCTATACTTTACTCTTAAAATTAAAACTGTTTATTTCTTTATTTATTTACGTCATCTAGTTTTAGAGCTGTCTTCTTACACTGAAGGTCAAACTCCTAGAGCGGAGGCCCAGTGTTAGAGATTGCTGAAACATCGCTTTTTCTGATGATTTTTTACATCATGGCGAGCCAATCAATCCTGGTCAGAGGCATGTGCTCTCCAAGAACACCTGGACTCACAGGTTATTCATCAAGTCGGTGACAAGAGGGAGTGACTTTGGGGGGATATCCACTAAAACATAGCGACGGCACTGACCGGGTTGATTCTCAACATAATTATGCTAAAGAATGGGTCCATTTTGGCCCAACCTAAATCGGTCGAATCCTTGTTAAAGATCTTGAACATGGGCATTTTTGCCATAGGTAAATTAAGGGCGGTGGCCTACAACCCTGACAAAATGGTCACTTGCCAGGGGGTCATACACTGCAGACCTTTACAAGACCACACTGAAAATATTGAAAATCACGCAAATACCTTGAAAACATCATCTCCAATCCTGAAAATGGAAAGAATAACAAACCGTCAAGGTAGTCCCACCGGAGTAGTGAAAGTAACTTTTCTTGGAGCTATTCTCCCAGACTACATCTCGTACTCCGACATGGATATATCGCTCCCGGTGGAACCGTACCAGACGCCACCGCTCAGATGTTTTAAATGCCAAGGGTTCGGTCATACGGCAAAAATAATTTAAAATGTGCCCGTTGTGCTGGCCCCCATAACAGTAATTCAAGGAATTGCTCTACGGACAATATATGTTGTCCAAACTGTCGGGGGGGGGGGGGGGGGGGGGGGGGGGGGGTTCCACACCTCCAGATTCAGACTGTCCGGCCTATTTACAGGCATCCCAAATACAACAATTTAAGAACAACCACGGTTGTTCTTGGACCGGGCTGAGTCTGCGGTTATTCATTCTAAGAATCAGAATGTATATTGTTTTATGGCGCATCGACAGCTAAGGTCATTTAGCGCGCAATTAAATTTTATTGATTCTAAGAGTCAAAAAACAAATCCCCCGCCCTGACCTCTGACCAAGAATCATTGTCATACAATGTTGACATAGATAACCCCCGGCCTACTTATTCCCAAATGGTTAAGACCCCTCCCCAGGTTCGAATTCCGGGGTTGAAAAAGGTCCCATGGTTGATAATGGATTAATCTTGGGGCCTTTCGGGCATGCATCCCCTCAGCCCTCAATGAGTCCGTTGTCCACGGAAAACAGCTGGGGTTCCTCGGCATTTAATAGCCCAGTCGACAAAGGGTCAGAGGTGGGGGTGGGAAACAGTACCCCCTTAGACAGTAGTAATGAGAGAAGTGGGGACTTTTCCCTCACGGATGTGTCCCAAATGGACTCGCCCTTGAGGGGGAAGACACCGATCCCCTTACAACATTTCATAAACACACGGGATGTGGGATGCCAGACCGAACAATATTCTAATTCCAAAGAATCCAAAGACTCTCAGACTTCTACTTTCAAAGTAAATCTGGAATTTAGAAAAGAAATTAGAACCTTCTCCCTGGAACAGCTATCTCGGGTTATAGCCGAGGTCGCTGAAGACGGGGCTTTAAAAGGCAATATCAATATAAATAGCATAAAATCAAAAGTCGTGCATATATGCTCAGAAAATAACCATTTCATAGCAATAAAGAAAACAGCTATCCCCATTACAGCGGGCAGCACCCTCACCTGTTGCAACACTGGTCATGAATACAAATTGTCCAACTTTTATTAATGAACCAAAGGCTGTGGAATCTCGGCTAAAAACGCTCAACTCCCCACTCAAATTTAAGGGTGGGAAGAGGCGCTACGGCCAGGGCTCACCAGCTGTTGGTGGTGTAAAGAGACAAATCTTCCGATTATAATTTCAATATGGACAGGAACTTAAAAATCCTTAACTTTAATGTTGGTGGGCTTTCAGCCCACACACATACTGAAATCAAACATTTTTTAGATTCAAATCAAATCGATATACTCTGTATTCAGGAATCTAAACCCAAGAGTAATACCTTGTTTGTTTGTTTGTTTGTTTGGAGTTTAACGCCGCTTTCAACAACTTTGGTCATATCACGGCGGTCAGTGCACCTACCCATGTTTTCCTGGCTTTCCCACACCAGTACTTACACAACATTCTTTCGAAGCCACTGACTACTTTCTCACATAGATCAGAGGTGAGAGGCAATGGAAAACATCGCCCGAAAGAATGTCGCCGCAACCGGGTATCGAACCCGTGACCTCCAGATCACGAGTCAGATACGCTACCAATTGAGCTACCCGGCCGGGTCCTAGAGTAATACCTTGAAAAACATTCCTGGGTACAGAGCAGAATACAAATACATAGACACGCAGAATAATTTTGGCTTTGGGGGGTTAATCACTTATTTCAAAAACGGGGTCAATTACAAAAGTATCGCAATAGACAATGTAAGGGATCAAAATGGGGCTATCATTCTAGAACTTCAAAAATTTGAAATATTTTTTGGCAAATCTCCATTCACTCTTTTTAACTTATATTCAAGGGGGTGCGACCTAGAAACTTTAGAACATCTAGACAAGCATATCTTAAATACGGAATTTGTGTTAACTGGTGATTTCAACGCACATAACTTTATCTGGGGATCTTCAAAACTGACAGCCATGGACGTGCAGTCGAGGACTGGGTGACAAAGCACGGACTCGTACTGCACAACGATGGCTCGTCCACCAGGGTTGATCTAGGCCGTGGATGCTTCACGTGCATAGATTTAACTATCACAAGTCCGAAACTTGCCAGCGAACTAGGCTGGCAAGTTATTGACGACAATTGGGGTTCAGATCATTTCCCAATCCTAATATCAATGACAAGATCAAATGAAAATCCCAAAAACGCAGAAGATAGGTTCAAGATCGAAAAAGCAGATTGGGAAATGTACAAAACTAAAAGTGGAGAGATCTCCCTTACAGAAGTCTCATCCAAACACTAACTTATTCAATAAATCCTTAACAGAAAGATTCCTGTCCATAGCTAGAGACTCAATCCAAGTCGGTAAACCATGTAAACAAAATAAAAAAATGTACCGTGGTGGAACGAATTCTGTGAAAAGGCAGTCAAGGAGAGAAAGCATGCAATTTATACTTTAAAAAATCGCCTAGTGAAGTCAATCTGGTCAAATTGAAAGAAGCAACTGCCCACTGCAAAAAGGACATTTTAGAAAATAAATCACAAAACTGGGCTGAATTCTGCGAATCCTGCATAGTAAACCCCAACAATTCCAGGGATTTTTGGAATAAAATTCGCAGGACCGACCTCTCATGGATATCTAACTACTGTATAAGTTTGATTGAGATACAATCAAAACTGAAGACTGTATCGCGTTCACAAGCTCTATTATAGCAATTTTGACAATTCCAAGAGCCATAATCCAGTCTTGCATGGGCGGATATGGCTGGTTTGCGAAAGGAACCTAGCTCTTATGGATATCTAACTTCTGTCTAAGTTTGATTCAGATACAATCTAAACTGAAGACTCGCGTTCACAATCAATTGTTTACGGGCGGACGACGGACACCACACCAAGCAATTTTGAACATTTCAAGGGCCATAATCCAGACATGCATGTGCAGATCTGGCTGGTTTTTGAAAGGAACCGAGCTCTCATGGATATCTAACTACTGTATAAATTTGGTTGAGATACAATCAAAAGTGAAGACTATCGTGTTAACAAGAAATTGTTTACGGACGGACCCACGCACGACGGACAAATCGCCACGACATAAGCCCTTCTGGCCTTTGGCCAGTAGAGCTAAAAAACAATAACATTGACAATCCTGTAGAAATACTTAAAACTTTGCAAAACGACAAGTAATAGGCAGGTCATTAGAGATAGTCGACTTATCTGAAAGTGCTGAAGGGGAAACAGGCTCTATTTCCCCTTCCCCTGTCGCAGGTATCATTATTCGAGAGCCAGAATGATACACTATTGCCTGATACGTAATCTTAGCAGACTTCTTGGTGACAGAACATCACACAATGGTGAAACATATGACTGTAATTACTGTCTCCATAGTTATGTGCGAGAACTATTACAGGAACACACACCATATTGCTCTTCGCACGGGCCACAAAAACTAAGTTTTCCTAAATCTGAAGAGCAAAAGTAGGTTTATTTTAACAACATTCGAAAACAACTGAATCAAAATTTTCTATTCTATGTTTCAGGCTCTCTTTATTGGAAATAGTCTTACATTTTAAGCAGACTGTAATTTACTATACACACTTATGCTGATTCTTTATTTTTCTTTTAATTTTTTTCACTGCTTTCAAAAGACCCCTTTTTTTCATTTTATAAATATTTTACAGCATTTAACAACAAAACTAGACATCATCTATACCTATTTGTATTCAAATTATAAATACTGCCAATGCTTATTATTTGTCATTATTTAAAATTGAATACGGACCAAATGAAATGTCCTATAAAAAAATAAATCTGTCGAACAAATTTTCTTCAACAAATCTTTTCTATTGTAGGTTCCTGGGTATCCGTCGTACTTCAACATTGTGTATGATGATGAGGCTGCAGTTGTGTACACATATCAGCTGCTGAATGATTACCAGAAGGGCTGGATAGATATTTTACTGTAAATTAATTAGGTTAGGCTTCATAAATGGTATACAACATGTGTGTATTTGTTTGAATTTTAAAGGAGAAACGAAAACCAGAAACTTGTTATATATAGTGTAATATCTGACAGACGATTAGATCCATGTTATTGTTTTTCAAAGACTTGTAAGTTTGGGTACAATTGTGATAGAATCAAAGGTTTTTCTCTCAAAATCCCCTTTACAATGATGTATAACATGTGCATATTTGTTGAAGTTTTCAAAATCACTTATTTTACCTATCTGAAGAACAAAAGTAGGTTTATTTTTTACTACATACCAAAACAACTGAAGATTACGTTGTGGTTTATGAATCATAACATTTAAATGCGCGCTAAATAACCTTAGCTGTCGATGCGCCATAAAACAATATACATTCATTCATTGTGGTTTATGCAGATTCTGAGTATGTGTGTTAACTATACAAAGTGTCTTCAACATTGAACTTTCATCTGTATATGTTAAAACGTTAGATAATACTTCTCGAGTAATAAAAACACTATCATTAAATCCGCCATCTAGAATTCCTCGATTTTGTACGTACTGTGTAAGCGTATTTATCAGCAAATAATCGAACTTTTGGCCACTTCAATACAATAAGAATTACGTAAATCCTTCCCGCATTAACCGCTGATAATACAAGCCAACCTTCCGAACGCTTTTTATATATGAACGGAACTTACCCTAAACCATAAGAAAATGAATACGCTTATACAGCACAGGAATTCGGTCACTATATGCTGAAGAATTCGCTTACATAGCACAATTTTTTTCTAGCACGCTTGCGGTAAGCTCGGCTGGTTCAAACTAGCGTTGTCATTGATTTGGTGATTTTAAATAATTTTGAAAAAAAGTTCTTCATGACATGGCGGTATGTTGCTTGTAACACCCATGATTGTCAGTCAAAGGTCAAGGTCACGGTGAAATGACATACAAATCAACCAGGTTTCGACCTTAAGATGGTCTGTATGTCCGAGACCAGCTTTTTTTGGCTCAGAGATTTTGCTATTTTGTGGTTGACTGGTCTGAGTGGTCAGTAATTTATGAAAATTACTGACCACTCAACCACAAAATAGCAAAATCTTGTAGTGCGATCGGCTCGAGTCGGGTATGTCCGGAATACCGAGTGACGTCACCGCGAGATGCGCGCGTTGCGGGGGAGGGCACCTCGGGTCATTCTTACACTTGGACGCGAAGCCGAAAGTCGACCGTACAAATACTACAACTAACTAGAAGAAATAAGGTACTTATCCCTAACACATTTAACTGCTTATTTATATACGCTACCAGGTAAGCACTTTATTGGTGGCAGCGGTGTTTAACGTCCCATTGCAAACGTGTCATAGCCGAAATTAGCTGTGAGACGGGAAAGAAAACATTATCGACGTGGGGAAAAGTGTCCGCCATTATAGACTGGCGCCATTGCTGGTTTTTCGGATATCATTTTCAGGCCTACTTTTTGCCAGTACTCTGTCATTGTTTCTGTTTGTAGCCTATTGTTGATTCAGGCTGGCTATAAGAAGTCAGAGGGAAAGAGGAAAATTTGGTTTTGATTTGATTCTGAGAAATCTGAGAATATTAATATATATTTTTTTATTTATTTTTTTATTTTTTTTTAGTTTTGTTGGCTTTTGAAAAAAAACTTTGAAATAAATTCCAGAGTTTTTTTTTATTGTGATACTCAGTAGTCAGTGCTCATTGTGTCATTCCTATTTTTGTGGTTGATAATTCATACAATACACAATGTCATACCCCACTGAAGAGGAAACTGATATTAATATCTTGATCAACTCCTGTGATGCTAGAGATCTGCGTGTTATCAGAGGTATTGGTACTGAGCTAGCATCACGCATTATTAAACTGAGGGAGGCGGGTGTTGATATTACACGCCCTATGATGGAAGCCATTCTGCGGGAGGATATACCCGAGGATATGGCAGCTATGATTGATTTTAGACCCCGCCATCTCAAGACAAATCAGAGAATGGTGGGGACCCAGGTTGACAACGGCATAGATTCAGCAAACTCAGGGGGTGAGGCTGGCTTATCAGTCACCCATCATCTGACAATGAATAAATTGGGAGAAAGAGATATGGAAAGAGCCATATCAGACTTGCCAGGTGTCCCAGGGTATGATTTGCCTGATCATTCACCAGAGGCACAAATTGTGAAAATGGAAGCAACTTTGAACCAGGTCTTACGACATGTAGGTGACATGAAGCAGGCAGATAACAAACATGATAGGCATGTTTGTAGCGAGTCTGACTCTGAGAGCAAGGCGGCTGGATGGAATGTAACGCAAGCCAAAAAGAAGAATCACTCAAGTCAAGGGGTGCGCGTGCCGCATAGGGCACATGTACCTAGACATATGACTGAGTATGAGAGTTCGAGTGAGGAAGACGAGAGTTATACACAGCGTGTTAGGAGACGAAAGCACTATGGGGCAGTACAAAAGGCATGTATTTTAGCCGTCCAAAGGCTGCCGAAGACTCTTACCTATAATGGTAAGACTAATTGGCATGCATTTCAATTAAAATTTCATAGGTATGCTGAGGCCAGTGAATGGACAGAAATAGATTGCAAAGATTGCCTTATACATTGTCTGACAGATCAGGCATTGTCGTATGGGGCAATGTTGCTGAGGCGTGACCCTAACATGTCGTATCGTAAAATGATGCGTAAACTGGACCAACGATTTGGAGCTGAAGAGTTACCGGCAGCAGCGCAGGCTAAATTCTACCTAGCCTTACAAACAAAGGTAGAATCTCTTGAAGAATGGGCAGATAGGGTGCAGTCACTTGCAACTGAGGCTTTCCGGCAACTTCCGGAAAAGTACTCTAATGAGCAAGCGATTGCTAGATTTTGTCAGGGCCTTCTGGATGCAGAGGCAGGCCATGCCGCATTCATGCAGTCATTTTTAACAATTGAGGATGCAATAAATGAAGTTTGTTTGTTTCAACATTCTAAACAAGCAATGAAGCACCGTGTAAAGAAGAGTCTGTCATCAAGTGCTACAGATTATGAGGACAGTGTGCAAGTCAGTGCAGTACAAAATAAGGATAGATCAACACAATCTGTTGAATCTATGATCGCACAGTTACAACTGGAAATGGCGGATGTAAAAGAGAAATTAAAGAGTAGAAATGAATCACAGGGGAGATGGAAAGGTAATGGGCTAACTAGAAAACCTAGGGGTAAATGTTGGATTTGTGATAAAGAAGGTCATTTTTGTAGAGAATGCCCTTTGAAGAAGTCTTTAAACGACAATGGGTCGGCAACAGGGGCCGAATCCCGACCCTACAATCCAGATACGAGGGCTCCCCAGGGGAAAACCAATTAAATGTTTTCAAAGCAAAAAATCCCGTTAGCCCTTCAGGGAAAAGGGAGAATAAATCTCCAGAAAAAGTGATTTCTACATCAAAAGATGTGTCTGAAGGCAAAAATGTCGATCTGCCAGTCAAAGTGTGTATGTTGAGATCAGCCTCAACATTCACTATTCCTGTACTTATCGGGGAACATCAAGTTGAGGCAGTAGTCGACTCTGCAGCAGAAGTGACGATTGTTTCGGATCGGGTTTTCTCAAAATTGAGAAAGCCACCTCCGAAATTACGTAATGTCAAACTAGATACTGCTGGGCGTCAGCTTTCAATGATGGGGTTTGTTGCAGGTCCGATTAAGTTAAAGATTGGTAGTTCATATTACAACGGTCCAATTTATGTAGCTCCTATTGATCAGGACATGTTGTTTGGAGTTGACCTCCTTACCAAGGGGGCTGCTGTATTGAACATGGGAAATGGGACTTTGACGTACGAGGGTGAGGAGATAACCATGAGTATGGGGGATGGAGAGGGGAATCCACAGGTCGCTCGGGTGACAGTTGCATACAGGCGTATTGTACCGCCACAGTCGGTGGTACGTATGAAATGCAAAATGAATGTCTCTCTTCCAGATTATTTCATTGAACCATGTGAAAACCTTAAAGTTTTTGGTCCCCGAGTAGTAAGGCATGCAGGAACTGATCCTTTCATGTGCATTGTGAATACATCAGACAGGTATCTCACAATGAAAAAGGGCCGTGAGGTTGGGAGAGCATATCCGGTCGGGGAGTTTATCCCAGAAAATGAGGAAAGTTATAGTGTTCAAGAGGTTCGGGAGTGTTTAACAGAAACACAAAATACTGTTCCAGAGCATTTAGAAGACACGTTCAAGAAGTCAGCAGAACACTTAACAGAAGAGCACAAAAAGCACCTAGCGCATATGCTGAACTGCTATGAAGATGTGTTTGCGAAAGATGAGTTTGATCTCGGGACATTCACTGAGATTGAACACACGATAGACACAGGGGACGCTAAGCCTATCAAACAAAGGCTTAGGCGTACACCAGCTTGTTTTGCGGGTGAAGAAGAGACGCATTTAAAGAAAATGTTAAAGGCAGGGGTGATTCAAGAATCAATCTCTGATTGGGCTTCCTCTCCTGTTCTAATACGAAAGCGGGATGGAAATGTCAGATGGTGTATTGATTACCGCGCTGTCAACAATGTTACTATCAAAGATGTCTTCCCATTGCCGTTGGTTGACGATTGCCTAGATACATTGTCAGGCAATGTTTGGTTTTCAAAACTGGATGCCAATTCAGCATATTGGCAGGTCACCGTCAAAGAAGAAGACAGGCGCAAAACAGCATTCCACACTAAGTATGGATTGTTTGAGCATGTAAAGATGGGCTTCGGACTCTGCAATGCTCCCGCAACATACTCTAGGGTGATGAACCTCGTGATGAGAGGTTTGTGTTGGAAAACAGTCCTGGCATTCCTAGATGACATTTTAGTCATGGGACAGGACTTCGAATCTCACCTTCATAACCTTGGTGAGACATTTAAGCGTTTTCGGCAGCATGGCCTAAAGCTTAAGCCAAAGAAATGTGTTTTTCCAAAGAGAGGTAGAATTCCTTGGTAGAAAAGTTAGCAGAGACTCACTGGCGATGTCAGAAGCAGATACTGAAACTGTGTCAGGTTGGCCCGTACCAAATTGCTCCAAAGATGTAGAGCGCTTTATGGGCCTGGCAAATTACCATAGGAGTTTCGTGAAAGATTTCTCGCTGCGCTCAGCACCTCTGTATGCAGCAGTAGGAAAAAACAATTTTAAGTGGGAAAAGGAGCAGCAGCAGGCTTTTGATTACCTGAAACAGGCTCTCACGCACCCACCAGTTTTGGCATTACCAAGGAAGGAAGGAGATTTCATTCTCGATACTGATGCATCAGATCTGGCCATAGGGGCAGAGCTTTTGCAGGTTCAAGAAGGGGAAGAAAAGGTTGTTGCATATGGCAGCTATTCTTTAACTAAAGAACAGCGGAGATATTGCACAACTAGGAAAGAACTCTTGGCCATTGTGAGGTTCACAAGGCAATTCAGGCACTACTTGCTTGGAAGAGCGTTTACTGTTCGTACCGACCATTCAAGCTTGACAATTTTCGTGAGCCACAGGGGCAATTAGCAAGGTGGATGGAGGAGTTATCTCAGTATAACATGAAACTTATACATAGACCTGGCAAAAAGCATGACAATGCTGATGCCTTGTCTAGAAAACCAGCGCCAGAGGGGCAGTGCCAAATGTACACAGCTGGTATTCCACTGAGAGATTTACCTTGTGGTGGTTGCATTTACTGCGAGAGAGCAGACAGCCGATGGGGAGCTTTTACCCGGGAAGTTGATGATGCGGTTCCATTGACAGCGCTGGGGTCAGCAGGGATCATATGCGGTAGCTCCGCTAGGGATCTGGCTGCCGGGGGCGACTGTCATGTGGGGGAGCCGATCGCCTCACGGTTGGGTGGTTATAGGGCACAGGGTGATAAGGGTGATCAGACAGCGGAGGCATATGATGCCAGGGCTGATATCTCCAGTGTATCACGGAGTGATATAGGCCACATGTCTGGTTCGACGCGAAGTTCAAAAATAAGCCAGGTTCAATGTGAAAATGGCAAGACGGTGGACAGTGGAAGTTCAAGCACTAAGTTAGACTGTAGCCAAGGAGTTCAACATGGGGCCAAGGGAGCACCAAGGGTGCAAAACCTTTTGCAGTGGGACCAGGGCGGTCCAGAGGATGTATACATTGAAATTGTGGCATCAGATGGAGACTACACTGTCAAGGTATGTGGGGTAGGGGTAAAAGCCCCTGAAGCATGTTTGTGTTGGGGTATTAACATGGAGGATGTTAAAGCAGCACAAATAAATGATAAAGATCTCAAGTTCATTTTTGAATCTATAAATGGGTCAACTAGCCCCACTGAGAAGGATTTGTTTCTGTCAAGTCCATGTGCTAAAGCATATTGGCTGGACAAGGAGAGTTTTTTGCTGATTGGTGAGTTACTGTTTCATCAACGAGAAAACGATTCGGAAAAAGATCTCGTAATACCGCATGACTTCAAAACCGAAGCTATCCGGTTGAATCATGATTTGCCCTCAGCGGGTCATCAGGGTGTAGCAAGGACAAAGGCGCGAGTGAAAGAAAGATTTTTTTGGAGGGGAATGGGGGTCGATATTACAAACTATATCGCTACCTGTGCAACTTGTAGTAAAAACAAGAAGACAAGTCAGTATGGTCACACCCCAATGCAAGTGTATCAAGCAAGTGCTCCTATGGAACGAGTTCACCTAGATTTCCTGGGGCCATTACCTAAGACCCCCAGGGACAATGAGTACATTCTGATGATGGTGGACCAATTCACCAAGTGGGTTGAGTGTGTACCATTACCATCCCAGACAGCAGAGGTTACGGCCAAAGCAGCAGTGGATAACTTCTTTTCCCGTTTTGGCTACCCTTTCCAAGTATTTACGGACCAAGGTAGAAATTTTGAGTCAAAACTCTTCACTGCAATGTGTGAAGTGTTAAAGATCCATAAAGCTAGGACAACGCCATATCGGCCATCGGCGAATGGTCAAGTTGAGCGCTTTAACCGCACTGTGATGGATGCTGTGAGATGCTATATCGGGGATTCACAGGAACAGTGGGATCTGCACCTTCAACAAATTGCAGGGGCAATAAGGAGTGCAGTAAATAGAAGCACCGGGTTCTCGCCCAACAAATTGATGCTAGGTAGAGAAGTGAACTCACCAGCATATTTAATGTTCCCAAGTAGAGCTGCTCAACCTATAACAACAGAGGAATATGTGGCTACTTTGATGAAAAATATTCAAGCAGCGTACAATGCGGCTAGGGATACATTGAAAACTTCATTGAAGAGAATGAAGCGGGACTATGATGTACGGATTTTAGAGAATTCATACAAGTCGGGGGATCTGGTATATCTACTCGACTCTGCATCAAAGAAGGGGCAATGTAAGAAATTATCCCCTCCATGGAAAGGCCCTGCTGTGGTTGTTCAAAAGATATCGGCGTCCTTATACAGGGTAAAACTTCGAAAGTCGATGTTCGTGACTAACCATGACCGATTGAAAAGGTGTCGAGACAGAATTGTCCCGGCATGGATAGAAAAGTGGTTAGTAAACCCAACTCATGAGAATGAGGTGGGTGGAAAAGATAAAATCACTTACTGCAAATGTAGAAAACCATGGCAGGGCAGATTTATGATACAGTGTGATGGATGCGATGAATGGTTCCATGGCTCATGCGTCAATATCACGGCATCGGATGCACTGGATATAGACAAATTCTGGTGTGATATCTGCCGCAATTAACAGGTATGAGAGACGGCTGTTATCGGTTTTTTTGTTTTCAGACAACTATGACTTCCACCAGAGAGATCCGCCAGGCCACTAAGGACGGGCATCTATTAGCGTCCAGAGACCTGGTAAAGACAATTCTCTTGGGTGAACAGTTGGCGGAAAAACAGATCCCCTTACTTTTGGGACAAGTAAAGATTGCCAAGGACCAGGGACAGAGACGATGGCTACAGTTGGTTGCTGGGGATGCGGATCAGATGCAGTTCCATAGCCAACAGTGGATCGACGAGAAGATCACAAAGGTCTCTCGCCGATCCCGGCCATCGAGCTCCCAGCAAGCCAGCCAGTCTAGAGACATCCGGCTCATGGAGGGGAAGACGATCGATAGGGTTGTGGTGGATATGGGCTGTGGTCAGGAATCCAATATAGAGGAAATAACCTCACAGATCGACGCAGTCCTGAATGAGGCAATTGTAGATACGGCTATGGAGGTGGACAGAGCACCAGCCACAGTGAAGGACACGGAGAAAGCCATGGATAGAGAGGAAAGAGGGACATCTGACATCCGGAAAGAGTCGAGAGACAGGAGGCATGTTCATCACTCGGGGGATACGAATAGACGCCAGAACAGGAGTGATAGGGCTATTCAGAAACCGTCTAACAAGAATAGAAGACGATCATGGGAAGATAGGTCTCCGGTTGGACAACCAGTCCAGAAGAAGAGGTTCGAGGAACCATGGATGGCAAGGAAGGGGGTGGACACATCGCTTTGCCCTATTCCTGGCTGTGGGGAAAAAGTTTCGTGGTCACATGCGTTCAGTGTGCACCTCCCGGGAGTCCTGGATAACCGACGCGGACCCACTACAGAGATCACCAGATCGAGATTGAACCTGCTACTCCTGGTAACCAACCAAATAGTGAGTTGTCTGGATACAGGGAAGCTGACAAAATTCATTAATGATCTGCAGATGGTCACAAAAGGCTGTCTGCAGTACTCCAGGCAATTCGTCAGGGCAGCAGAGGATCTCTGTAGTGTGATGGGCAATGACAAGCCAGATGTCTTCACGGTTGACCCCATGAACTCGCCAGCCCTCCTCATACACTGGCGCATCTTCTTGGTGGTGATGGGATGCCTGGACAGACGGACGCAGGCAGAGTTACGGGATAACTTTCCCGCTATCTCTGTACCACTGCAGGACAGACCAAGGGCCTTTGATAGCCATTTCCACCTGGACCGCCTCCGGAACAGGCTTGGAGGTCATCTCACCTATAAAGAGGCCCTTAAAGTCGTGGCACCAGAGACCGGGGATGAGGTTTGGGTGACTGGGGGAATTGCAGTCTTTTGCGATCCCCCCAGTTATCCAGACCAAGATGAAGTTGCCACGCTTGTTTCGGAGGGGGTAGGGGTGGCTATCGGAATCCACCCAAAGCTGGCAAAGAATGTCGATGAGCAGGACTGGACCAAGTTCCAGGAATGTCTACGCCTGGAAGGAGTTGTCGCCCTTGGAGAAGTGGGTTTGGATCATCATAAGACGGATCCAGCCACTTGGGACATCCAGCATACCGTTTTGGATCGCGCAGTAGAGTGTCTGACGCCAGAAAAAGTGCTGGTGCTTCATAGCCGCGATGACAAGACGGAGATGTTGGAACTCCTTTACCACCTGAAAGGAGTTGTGCCAAGGGAGCAGCCTATTCACCTGCACTGCTTCAGTGGTAGTGAAGCCACAAGGGACGCATGGATCCGAGCGTTCCCCAACATCTGCTTTGGGTTTACTGGGTTGGTCGCGAGTTTCCGGGATAACCAGGCTGAAGCTCTACGGAGCTTGGACGCAAAGAGGCTTCTCATAGAAACGGATGCCCCTTTCTTCGGCTTTGGAAAGCAGGCTTCAACCCCGCCACAAGTAGGCTCTACCGCGCGTGTGATCAGCCATGTGCGGCACGAAACCTGGGAAGAGCTTCTGCGTATTACAGAGGAGAATGCGCGGAGGCTGTATGGGATGCCTGTATAGAGGCAGGAGTATAAGGGGGTGTCACCCACACTAGGGTGATCATCCGCCTTCCAAAGGGATGCCATCGAGTTGGTGTCACCCACAATAGGGTGATCACCTGGAGCGACGTGGTATCTGCCAAAAGAGAAAATTGGGAAGAGTGTAGTGCGATCGGCTCGAGTCGGGTATGTCCGGAATACCGAGTGACGTCACCGCGAGATGCGCGCGTTGCGGGGGAGGGCACCTCGGGTCATTCTTACACTTGGACGCGAAGCCGAAAGTCGACCGTACAAATACTACAACTAACTAGAAGAAATAAGGTACTTATCCCTAACACATTTAACTGCTTATTTATATACGCTACCAGGTAAGCACTTTAATCTCTTGAGCCAAAAAAAGCTGGTCTCGGACTTCATCATTGAACTTTCATACAACTTTAGAGAGTAATAACAATACAATTCGTAACACACTGTTTAATGCGCAGATAGTGGGCTTCGAGAAATAAGCACAGTATAATTAAATCCTTCTATTTTGTACGTACTGTGTAAGCGTATTTATCAGAAAATAATCGACCTCTTCGCCACGTCAATACCATTAGAAAAACTCTGAACCTTTATATTAAGGCTAAGGAATTATTAAATGTTTATTATAATACTCGATGTGAATGTTTGTCATTCCTCTGCCCTTTAATGGTTTGGCTTTGTCCCTCATTAATCGTTGTTAATACACGCCAACGCTTCTTACAATTTGAGCGGAACTGATCGAAAACTATAAGAAAATTAATACGCTTATACAGCACAGGAACTAGGTGACTTGGTACTGAAGAATACGCTTACATGTCACAAGTATTGTCTGCAGATAGTGCATCAAATTGTGATAACTTTCATAAACACCATTTTTGGAAGGTGATTATTATGTGATAATGTACTTCCTATGCGGCTATATGTTGTCCCAAACGGCGTTAAAATATTGTGAACAGTTTGTTGATTAAAGCAAAGGGAGTTGTATTGGTTTTGTATACACAATGTTTGAATGAGCGAATTCTCCTTTTGTCACCATGTTTTCTGCTGCAGATGCATCAAAAAGTGTCTATATTTGGGAATCTATCAGAAGAAGAAACTTTAATAATTGGCCATTGATACAGGGTTAAAAAAAATGGTGAGCAAAGGATAAATTGCTCATTTTAATGATTTTTTTCCACACTATTTTAAAAGGTCATCTGCTGCAGAGGTGTTTGCAGTTGTCTGTAACGAGGTAATGATGAACGTGATCGGCTTTACATGGTTCCAAATTGGTAACTTATATAATTGCCCATTCAATCAATCATCTTCAAAATAAATTGAGGTTTAAGAAAAAAGACTAGTAATTATGATTCATTTAGTTATACATCAGATTTGAGTGAAAGTGAATCTTCTAGTGCTTCAGTTAGATGCTCATCTGATTCGAATGAGGAGTTGGAAAAGGACTCATCTAGATCTCTGCATGATTGTTCCAATACCAGCAGAAAGAGCCTTTCAAAAGTGAAAGCATATAAAGATAGACATGTTAAATAATCAAAGATGGTGAACGACAAAAATAAATTGAGGTTTAAGAAAAAGACTAGTACTAATGATTCATTTAGTTATACATCAGGTTTGAGTGAAAGTGAATCTTCTAGTGCTTCAGTTAGTTGGTCATCTGATGCGAATGAGGAGTTAGAAAGGGACTCATCTATATATGTGCATGCTTGTTTCGATACTGATTTGAAAAGGAAGAAGCTTCAATCTCCAAAACAAGCTGTCCGTAGTAAATACAAATTAAGAGATATGAACAATCGTCACATTTTTGTATGCAGGCTGAAAACTTCAAAACACTACATACACACAGGCTTAATAAAAAAATGCTCCTTTGTATGGGATCAAGTACACAGCTGCACATTTTGCAAAAAAGTTCCTTCCAATATTGCAAAGTATGAAAAACTGTCATAAAACAAGAGGGCCATGATGACCCTGGATCGCTCACCTGATCTATAGGATTCATAATATTAAGCATGTAGATTTTAAGGTATAGTATTTCTCTTAACTGTAATAGATGTAAAGTGTTGAAATAACATTAATTCATATTTGCTATCTGCCCCCTGCATGGTGGCCATGTTTTCAACAGATCAGAATTATTTGTGGAGGGTGCCCCAAAGAACATTTGTTCAAAATAATTTTCAAATTGAGCAAGCACTTTTGGACAAGAAGATTTTTTAAGATTTGGCAATTTTTCCCTTTTCTGATGCCGCAGCAACCAAAGTTCTACTTGAAATTAAATTCTTTTGAAAGGGGACCACCTAAGGACCATACTGTGAAGTAATTTTGAAATCTGGCTAGTACTTTTGGACAAGAAGATTTTTAAAGTTTTAGCAATGTACATAAAAGGAAAACAAGCCCCGCCCCGTTGCGGCCATGTTTTTCAACGGCACTTTTGGACAAGAAGTTTTTTTAAGATTTGGCAATTTTCCCCTTTTCTAATGCCGCAGCAACCAAAGTTCTACTTGGAATTAAATTCTTTGAACAACATTGAAAGGGGACCACCTTAGGACCATTTCTGTGAAGTTATTTTGAAATCTGGCCAGTACTTTTGGACAAGAAGATTTTTAAAGTTTTAACAATGCACATATAAGGAAAACAAGCCCCACCCCCTTGCGGCCATGTTTTTCAACGGATCGGAAATATTTGAACAAGCTTGGTAGGGGATGCCCCAAGGAACATTTGTGCATAATAATATTTAAATCGGGCCAACACTTATGAACAAGAAGATTTTTTAAGATTTGGCAATTTTCCCCTTTTCTGATGCTGCAGCAACCAAAGTTCTTCTTGGAATGAAATTCTTTGAACAACTTTGAAAGGGGACCACCTAAGGACCATTTCTGTGAAATTATTTTGAAATCTGGCTATTACTTTTGAACAAGAAGATTTTTTAAAGTTTTAACAATGCACATATAAGGAAAACAAGCCCCGCCCCCTTGCGGCCATGTTTTTCAACGGATCGGAAATATTTGAACAATCTTGGTAGAGGGTGCCCTAAGGAACATTTGTGCAAAATAATTTTAAAATCGGGCCAGCACATTTGGACAAGAAGATTTTTTAAGATTTGGCAATTTTCCCCTTTTCTGATGCCGCAACAGCCAAAGTTCTACTTGGAATTAAATTATTTGAACAACTTTGAAAGGGGACCAACTAAGGACCATTCCTGTGAAGTTATTTTGAAATCTGTCCATTGGTTTAGTAGAAGAAGTCAGTTGTAGGAAATTGTTAACAGACGGACGGACAGACGACGACGACGACGGACGCCGGACATTTAGTGATCACAAAAGCTCACCTTGCACTTCGTGCATAGGTGAGCTAAAAAGAGTGAAGTGATTCAAATTTTAAAATATACGAAACAAAAAGGACCGAAGGATAAAATGGTGAGAGCAATGTGGGGTATGCTTCGGAATGAAGGTGATCACAATCATAACATGCACGTCTTGGAAGAAGGAAAAGGCGAGTTTATTATTTCAAGGGGACAGCATGACGAGCTGGATGTTTCTCAATATGGACCATGCCCTTGCTGTTTTGCTTGGTTGAAATTAGACAAAACAATGTTTAGACATCAAAAACTTTGTCCGGATGTCCTACTTGATGCTACAACAGATGTATGTCAAACAAGCAGAGAGCTAAGGATACGTAGTATGGGATTGGCTGGGAAATTTGTGGATGAGCAAAAACATTGGGAATAAGCTAAAACGGAAATATTATACATCTTCAAGGATGAGAGGTTCAGCTCGTCTTATTTTGAATGCCTGAGAGGTTACTGAATACTGAACAAAATGGATACTCTATGCATGATATACTGATAGCCAAACATTTCAATGATGTTGTCAACGCTGCCCTCAAGACTGCCTCACCAGGAATTGATGACTTTGAAGATCTGAAGTCACCTTCAGCAGCTCTCAAATTAGACTTTGACATTAAACGGATGTTAGGGGCAAAATGGGCAATGGCGTTGAAAGAAAATTGTCCAGAAGACAAAAAGGAGGCTAACAATGTCTTCAAACCAATGGAATTTGAGTGGTCCGTGAGGGTTACAAAACTAGCCTCAACCATTCTACAAGTAAGAAGGTTCAACATGGAACTATCTGATAGTGTTGACCTCCAAAACCACATCAAAGAAAAGATTAAACTCCTGAACTTGATGGACTCTACATCAGCAGAGTTTCTGAGGGCATGTGAACTGAGGGCATGTCTAGGTTGTTAATATACAACAAGCAACGAAGTGGGGAGATCGAGGGAATCAGGTACGTAGTTTTATGAATGTTGAATGGCGACAGACCATCTTGTTACTAACTATTTAGTACTTTTTTGGCTTTTGACATTCATGCAGAGGTCCGGATAAGGAGCGGTATACAGCTGTGTTCCTTACAATATCTCTCTTATTATCCAGCAAAACCCTATGATATGAAATATATAAAGAAATATCTCATTGAGACGATTCTTTTGAGTACCCACAACATAGGGTTAGAGAGTCAAATAAAGATTTTAGAACAAGCAGAACGCCGCTTATCTTGAGCTCTGATACATGATTGTGTTACTGTGAATGCTAGGGCAGCTAGTCTGTTGTTCAACAAGAAAGAAGTCTGGCTCTTGTGATACCCTTGGCGTCGTCATCACAAAACTTTAACCTTGCCTCATAACTCAAAAACCGTTACAAATGTTCTTAGAAACAATATAAATGTCTTTACTAAGTCACATAACTTAAATAATGTTTCAGTTAAACCCTTTTTTACTTTGATAAAAGCAGACGAGCGTCCAGCACCCGCAGTCGGTGCTCTTGTTTAAAGATCATAATTGCCTAGAGGGGGCCAAAGCATAATGCTAAATCGCTGATAATATCAGTATAAAAGTAACCATACTATCATAACTTTTTGGCTAAAGGATTATGATTTTTATTTGTCTGCAGAATCGATTTGTATGTGAAGAGACAGAAGGGTATATCAAACATAGATACGGCATTGAGGTTTGAACTCAATCCGCTAGAGAAGATACTTCTTGAAAGTCAGGAACTTTTGGAGACCCGTGGCAAGGTTTGTAATTCTAGTTATTAGTCCCCTACCGGCGTGCCGAAGGGGACTCTTAGGTTTGCACTCCGTCCGTCAGTCCGTCCATCTGTCAGTCAGTCAGTCAGTCCGGCAAATCAGTTTTCCGCACTTTTTTTCTACATGCTTTGAGGTATTGAGCTGAAATTTTGTATATGCCTTTGTAATCATGTGTCACAGATCAAGTTCGCGTTTCCTGGGATTTCGATTTTAGTGCAAACCGGTAGGGGACTATGGTATTGCTTGCAATCCAGTTACTTGTTTAGTAAAACATTAAACAGTGAAAGCATTCAGAATGGTAGGGCGAGTTTTTAGAGTCACCTATATATACTTACATATAGGGAGAACACTCATGCTGTGAGTTCTCGGTTTTTGTTCGGCTGCACTAGAAACAACGATGGCCCTAACGGAACACCGTATTTGCATAAAACAGATTTATGGTATTTGAACAGTGTGCTCAAATTTGTGTTTTTTCTAGTTTGGTTCCTGTCATAATACCATCCGACTTGAAAGATGTTCTTCACTATCTGGCGAATTGCGCTTATCGCACCAACGCTGGTAGACTATCATCCAACAGATACCTATTTGCCAATACCAGTAAGTAAGCACAATGTTTAGGACACGACCTTGTCATCCATTAACAATTGTATCCATTGTCTTGTATATTAAGCTTGTTAAAAGACTGAATAAGAGGTCCGTTTTTATTAGTTTGCCCGTTTTACCAAGGTTAATGTAATATTTGTTTTGTTTTCGTTACCTTTAATGCTTTTTTCTTTTTGCAACAATTTTTCAGTCATGTAATGGACACTTATTGGGCAAGGTCAGTTGCATCCAAACTCTCTAAATAAACTAAACTATTGGACACAAACCGAATACAGATTTCGTGACAAACATTGTCGAAAGACTCGCAATGTCTACAAATGTAAACAATGATGCTGCAACTACATCGCCTGTCAAAGATGCAACAAAATCTACACTGATTGTGCACTTGGCCGTTTTCCATTATACCCGTTCTCCTCTCACCGTCACGTAGTCCACGGACCAAGACATCATTGACCGTAACTAGCCCGACCAAATAACATCGCTCACCAGTGAAGACTTAATTCGTTCACAGAGAAAAAGGAAACTATCTGCACTGCAGAGTGACAGTCACTCTCAACAACCCCAATACCTAGATACAGCAAGTCTATTTACTGATCAAAGTGATGACAATGTCATCAAGACCAACGATTCAATGAAGAGCAGAAAGAAAATAGCTGCGCAATACAAATAGTACGACGTGGGTGGAACATTATATGAACGAGACGATGCCATAAGGAACCATTTCGTGTTAATTCATCTGAAACAACATTATAAGACTATGATAGGAAATCCTGGCGGTAGAGGTAAAAACTGATCTGTAGCAAATAATCTAGCAATCGCGTGTAATGCAATTCTGCTCCCAAGATAATACCTTAAAAGGTTTCAACTTGCAACATCTCCCTGCGAACCAAGTAGACCAATTGACCATTGTTTTGAGATAAAATGTAGGGTTGTCTGCCAACACCATTGCCAACTATTTCAAAGTAATTAGATATATATGTTGCGCAGTAGACCCTGCATAATACATGAGGTAACACAATTACAAAATTAAACTCTGGGGAACCCATCTGCAAAAAATACCTATGTTTTGGTTTTTTTTTTAGGGGGGGGGGGGGGGTTTAGTCACCCCACTACTAGGGTAAAATAATACACGAGAAAAGTGGAGACATATATTATATATTTTGGGGATATTCGGTTAAGAAAGCGCTTAAATATAGACAAGGTCGAGGAGTACCAGATTAGTGATAATGAAATGTATGCAAAGTATGAACATAGCATGGCTAGGATATATGGATAGGAACAAACGAAATAGCATGTCTAGGATATATGGATTGATTGATTGATTGGGGTTTAACGCCGTTTCCAACAATTTTTCAGTTATATCACGGCGGCCAGTTCACCTACTCATGCATTTCCTGGTTTTCTCACACCAGTACTCTACACAACAATCTTCCCAAGCAACTGGCTGCTTTTCCACATAGACTTAGTCCATTGGTAGAAGACGAATGTCGCATGTCGCATTGACTTTTGTCAATCGTCGGAAAGAAAGTTGGCCGAGCCGGGATTCGAACTCACAACCCCTGGATTGACAGCCCGCGTCGCTACCGAGTGAGCTACCGGGGCTCGGCAGGATATATGGAAGGAACAAACGAAAGCAAATATGTTGGAAAATAAATGAATGAAAGAATTTAAGTCTTTAAAACTTCTTTATTTTGCTGCAGTTTCCAAGACCAGCCTACCTCAAGACTATTAATTGATTGGGGTTTAACGCCGTTTTTAACAATTTCTCAGTTATATCACGGCGGCCAGTTCACCTACTCATGCATTTTCTGGTTTTCTCACACCTCAAGACTAAGGCAACACCTAAATTTAACCATTCTAATGTTGGAGAGTCGGAAAATCCCATACTTGAACCAAACGCTCAAAATGATAAAGATGCGCCAAATGACAGGACCAGTGGCCAATTATCAGGATTTAAATTCATGAAAACAGATGAAGTTATCAGCATTTTATTGACTGCAACCGATTCATTGGATACCATTCCCTGCGGTATTAAAGAGAATGTATATTTCACTCTTGATAATAAGATAAATCTACAGTGCAAGGCAGATGAGAAAAAAAGTTCTTTCCCTTATGACTGTGGTGTCTGGAAATCGTGTCCCAAAGCACATTTCATGTTCACAAGCCGTGGAGACTTAAAGAAAATTATATGAAAAATGGGGTATTCTGTTCAGAAATGCAGCTCAATAATAAGCGAGAATACATACCATTTTAGCCTCAGCCATCTGGGAAAGAAATTATCGTCTTGCATCGTTACTATGCTAGTCTCCGTCTTGATCCGTCGTATAATCGACGCATAACTTACATAGGAAATGGCGGAACTTAAAGCAAGTTGGCTATTGCCGAATATGTTGGAAAGTTTCCCGGTTATGCGCAGCATGGGAACAATCGCATAGACCCCTCATATCTTAGAACTCCCCATTACGTCATGAACGAAATGGGAGACTTATTAAAGTCTAAAAACCTAAGCGCATGTATAGGGAGCGTACACAGGTATGATGAGCTAAAAAGACCAACTTGTATCTCACAACTGAGGAACAAAAAAACAAACATACGACGATGCAAAAAAATCGTGGTCATGTTCATGTGAAAAACATGGCTGATCAATTCCAGGCAATTGAAAACATGGTTCAAGCAAACCATCCTTTTGTTAGACACATAAGTTGTGGTTTAGGTAAGACCCCCACAATAGTGCTATACACAGAAGAACAATTATTTGACTTAAAAAAGCTTTGTGGTGGTGGTCATTCTGTTATTGGTGTTGACAAAACGTTTAACTTAGGCAACATGCACGTGATCGTGACTTGTTACAAGCAGATCACTGTCAAACGTAGAAGAACGGGTGAGCCAACAATATTTTTACATGACACCAGTGATTTTGAATCCTAAGATTAAGTAGGAAGTTTATTAACACAGACATTGTAATTGGCAGCGATGATGAGCGTGCATTGGTAAAGTCTTATTTGATTCTCTTTTCCACACGCAACGCATGTTCTCTGTACACGTCATTTAAAAAACAATGCCATACAGATGCTAACGGTTTGGCAATAGACAACAATGAGCGATACGGCATCATTAACAAAATCTTCGGAAAAGATAGTATTGCAGAAGCGGACGACTCTATTTGCTTCGAATGCGTTCGGAGAATATTGCGCTGAAAAATCACCATCATTTCGGTCATATTAATCTGACAGACTCAAAGATCATTTACAAAAAAAGTAAACGAACCAATGAGACAAGGTCACGTTTTCACTGGATGGACAAACAATAACTGTGAATCGTTGAATCATGTCCTAAAGCAGTCTATCGACTGGACGTCACAGACTGTTGTTGACTTGGTGTTCACACTGTATAACTTGAATAAAGGACAGTTCGCCGATTTAAAAGGTTCATTAGTAGGCACTGGCAAATTTCGTCTCGCTGATAGCCAAGAGCATTTCAGAATGACAAAATCAGACTTGGTGACAAAAACTACTGACCAAAGGTCTCGGCATATCCAGCGATTTCGACGATTTGATATAAATGACCCCAAGTACACGCTCTCGACAGACGAAAATACTAAAATTGTTGCTCCCCGAACACTAGGAAACAAGAGGGCATTGAGGGCCTGGATCGCTCACCTGAGAAAGGGATATTTAGGACTTAACTCTCTCAGCGGCAATGGCAATATGAGGTGTTTGTGGACTGGAAGCATTTTCTGACAAAGTTTATTGACTTTTAACGGTTTGTTACAAGGAAGTGTTAATATAGATCTCAACACAAATGTAAATGAATTTTTGGTTTGTGCGTGTTCTATACTTATTGGTTGGGAGTTAAAAACTAGTTTTTATGTTGGCATAGACATTATTTGCCAGGTTGACACGACCTGCCTTTCTTTTCATTTTATTTCATTTCTAGTTGTAAGATTAATATTTGCAAGATTTAAAATCACAAACAGAAAAGTTTCAAAACTTTATTAATAACAAGGGCACCGCAAAGCGGATGCATCCCCTTGGTATTCAATCATCACATTGACTTCTCTTGTGATTGAAAATAATAGAACTACTATTTTGCCTCGTTTCCACATGCATAAACTCCCTATAAATGAACTATCGAAAACATTGTGATAAAAGCAGCCATTGCTCATCATGTTTTTAAAGGTCGTTTTGCTTGCATTGTTGGGGGTTTAGGCCGTTTTCAACAGCATGTATGCCCAATCTCAATAACAGTTCACATACTCCTGTTTTCTGGGTGATTCTACCCAGCTCGGCAATAGGACTGAAAACAGTGTGGTAAGAGGAGCCATTGCTTATCATGTTTTCAAAGGTCGTTTTGATTGCGTTGTTTTTTTCCGGCCGTTTTCAACAGCATTTATGTCCAATCACTCTCACAGTTCACATACTCATGCGTCCTGGGTGAATCAACCAAACTATGCGATAGGCCCGAAAACAGTGTGGTAAGAGGAGCCATTGCCCATCGTGCTTTCAATGGTCGTTTTGATTGCGTTGTTGGTTTTCTAGGCCATTTACAAACAGCATTTATGTTAAATACCCTTCACTGCTCACACACACTTGCTTCCTGGGTGAATCAACCCATCTGCGCGATAGGACTGAAAACAGTGTGGTATAAGGAACCATTGCTCATCATGTTTTCAAAGGTCGTTTTGAGTGCACTGTACGGAGTTTAAGGCCGTTTTCAACAGCATTTATGTCCAATCACACCCACAGTTCACATACTCATGCGTCCTGGGCGAATCGAGCCAACTATGCAATAGGACTGAACACAGTGTGGTAAGAGGAGCTTACTGATAACATCAGGCTGCGTGTAATTAGCTCGCCGCTATCCTTAACAACTGATGTGAAAATCTCCAATGGCATAGAGATTGTTGAATGCTTCAACTCATCACTGATATGAGCATATGTGCCGTTTTTATACGGCACCACAGCTACTCTATATCTTTTGGAAAAGATTTTACACACTCGTGTCACATTTCCTGTAGATTTATCTACCATTTCAAAAAATTTAAACATGGTTGTAACAGACTGTTCGAGATGGTAACATAATATGATCTGTATTGGAAACTAATCAGCTTATATAGCAACAAATGTTCAAAAAGGCGCTAAAATTTCGCGTTTTTTTGTTATTAGACACATCAGAGTAAACAGAAGTCAAATTGTATTATTGTTAGGGTCACACAGACTGAATTTTGCTTAACTCGATCTATGTAAATAGTGTAAACCTCTTCCATGAACTCAAATTGTCTATTGTCTTATAAAGACAGATATATTTTAATTGATTTACACAAGTACATGTATCTCATCATTTACATAAACAAAATATAAACGTGACTAACAAATAAGAATCCGAAATAACTTTGAAGTTTCCTGATTTTGGTATATATATATATATATATATATATATATGGAATATGCATTAAGGAGACCATGCGTATCTAAAAATAGGCATTAAGGAGACCGGTGGATTAAGGAGACCAAACCCGGTCTCCTTAATATTTTACAAGGACAAAAATCAAACAACAGATAAATTTCACATTTCAAAATTACTTTCAATGTGAAGTACATTAACGATTTTCTAAGTTACTAACATTAAATTTCTACATCACATACTATTGTGATAAAAAAAATGACTTTATAAAATGAGTACTGTATATTTCAATAGGTATAAAAATAGGCATTAAGGAGACCACCTTAAATTGGATTTATTTCATAAAAATGACTATATATAACTACTTTTGTAACATTATCAACTTAATTTATTTCATTTGAATAAATCCTGATAAATTCATTCTTTTTTGTCGATAAATAAAGAATTCGCATATTTTCACTCTATGCCAAACCGAGAACGTAGATCTTCATTTCTGACGCAACGTCTAGAATTCGAATTTGAAATAACGGTGGTTTTATACTTGTCCAAGATGGCGGCCGTTTCAACGTAAAGCTTAAAAGGTATGGACCGACTTTTATTTATTATATTATTAATATATTATTTTAGCACACATTAAACGAATATTCATGTGATGAATTTCCTAATCATCCAAACATAATTGAATTTAGAGCAATTTAAAGTGCATTCAACTGCCACTATTCTAATTGAAAATGCAGTCATTCCATGATTCGGAAATCTTGATAATTTAGACTTTCGCTTGCTCGTTTTATCATCTGTTATTTATATGGCAGGCATATGCTGGATAATAAAAAATGAAAAAAAACATATGCGACTTCTTTCTTTGAAGGACTATCAAACAAGCCTGCTTCTTTCAATAGTCTTGACTTTAAACATGGTAATGGCTACCCTCCTTGACGCTTAGCATTACAAATGATTATATTTAGGTCTCTGGATAAATGTACAAGATGTACTGGTACCTAACCCAGGCAACTCCGTGATATTTAACTGGAAATTTGTTGAAAGCAGCATAAACACAAAATCTAGTCCAAATAATTTAGACTTTGGCTAGCTCATTTTATCATCTGTCATTTATTTGGCAACCTTATTCTGCAGAATATAAACAAAATGAGCGCATATAATGTGATGTCTTTTAATGTAGGACTAAAAACAATCAAGTCTTCAATAGGCGAGTATGTTGTGGTTCAAATATAACTTACATCGTCTGCAATCTGGCAGCAAAATTATGATCAAAATTATTTTTCTATAAAAACATGAGCCAGAAGAATAAACATTATGAAGAAAGTCAATGTTGCAACACAATATTGGGCAAAAACAGATATTTAGACATAAACTTGCAATTATTTTGATACATGTATTCATGCAATGATATTTTGTGTATAAACAGTTCTACAAATATCGTGTTATCACAAATACTTGTTTCAAAATTAACATTTAATTGTCTGATTCCTTTGAAAGATTAACTATTCACTTTTCCCCCATTTCTTCACTGAGACAGTCACATGATCATGTGTGACGTATTATTCATTGCATTTATTTTTAGCTAGGATATAAGCGACCTGGCCCAAATTGAAAAAAAGCACATTTCATAGGAAAATGGCGACTACACTTTTCACTGTTTTGTACAGTAGTCAACAAAATATTTGGAGAGTTTGGGAAGTGTTTATGAATCTCTGGATATTTTAAAAATCAAAGGTAAGATATTTATCTCATAGTTGATCATTTTCTTTGTTCTGGTCCTGACTTTTTTCCTGATTTTAAAGCCGAAAATGCGAATAAGAAGCACAAAGATAGATGGGAATAGGGCATGCAAAAATATTATATACAGTTGATTTTAAATGAATACGAAGTTGACTGATTCCAGTAGGCTGTAGTGACCTCGAAGCCAAGCTTGACCAGTATTTTTGCCTGCCTTTGATCAAAGTCAATGCTTAGTAACAAGCGTCATCCTTCTTCCACCAGTAGACTGACAGTTTATGTGGAAAAGCAGTCAGTTATTTGGAAAGATTGGTGTGAAAAGGTTAGGAAATACATGGAGAGGTCAACTTACCCCTGTGATAACTGAAATTATTTGGCAAACGGCGTTAAATCTCAATCAGTCAATCTAAAGCTTAACCTGACCATTTACTTGGTGCTTTAGGTTCTCGTCAGCATGCCTGTATTTAAATTTACTGCCAAAATAATCATCCAGCGTCATAAGGAAGGTGCAAGCCTTTTACACTGCAACAAGACTGCAGGGACTGAACTTCTCAAGCTTCAAATTGTTCATCTGGAGAAGGTGTTTGACAGTGAGCATGTTCTATTCAGTTTCCAAAGACTCGCATGTTTATATTTACCAATAATAAAATCACCTAAATTCTATTGATGGGCAATCAATACCAGTTTTACCAATGGATTATCTGTTACAATCGCTTTGCCTCAACGATTTGACATCGGTTATATAATCAGTTCAGACATACAGTAACAGTATTGTATTTAACAAAACTCAATGCTTTCAAGGCTCTATAAATTTATGTTAATGATGTTTGACAAAAATCTACTTGTGTTGTGAAATGTCTTGTTTACACTAAGTCTTGGTTGCAGTACGTGCTGTTTGAAACAGGAAGTCCTAGCTGTGTTTGAATTTCTGTCCTGTTCATAATTTTGTCTGTTAAAAACATTGCAGCAAAAGAAGCAAACCCTTACAAAAAGAAGAGATTGCTCCTTTATCAATAATATAATTCTTTCAGTTTTCAGTATCTACCTAACACTTTTAACCCTTTCCCACATAATGACTAATCCGCAGCAGACGGCTTAGAAAACATCATTCTGGTTAAGAATATGGTAAACCTGAGGCTATGATAATTTAAAAGAGTTGAAAATAATGTGGCAAAAGGATAAATTGCTCATTATGAGCAATTCCTTTTTTTGCCACAATGTTTTCAAAATCATCTGCTGCAGTCGCATCAGAAAGTGTCTAGATGTCGTAAAGGGGTCAAATAAAATAAATAAGTTGCTAGATTCTTTTATTTGGGCTCAGTGTCCAATCAAGGATTGGAAAACAAGGGGGGAATTATATTTGGAAATTGATTTTATTAACAAATTGAAGCATTTTTTCTTCTTTGTCTTTGTAAAAAAAATCCCCCTTCCATATACATTTAGAGGGGAATATTCAAAACACTAACAGTGTGTGAGAATAAGCATAATCCCCCTCCTTATATCTCAAATAGATTGCTTGGTCTTCTGTCATTAATCATGTGCATTTACCACATTATAAAATTAAAACCTTTTTCCACAATTACAACAACAATTGCAGCTAAAAAAATATGGACGCAAATATATGGAAAATCTCTGTAAGTGAATGATTATTTTTGAATAAAGTTGAAAATATAATGGTAAAAAGTAGAACTTATTGACGTTGAATATTGCTTCATTTACTTTAACGTTACAAAAGTCATTTTTATCAGCCACCAACAAAAGTCATTGAAATGGCCTGGCTACCTATCAAACTTTCTTTCAGTGCTTTCATTTGAAACACAGCTGAGCCCCGGTAGCTATGCAGGCTAGCAATGCAGGGGTTCTGAGTTTGAACCCTAGCTTGGCCAACATTCTTTCTGACATTTTACAAAAGTCAATGTGACATGCATCATTTGTCTTCAACTAATGATCTCGGTCTATATGGAAAAGCAACCTGTTGCTTCAAAAGAGTTATGGAGTTCTGATATGAGAAAGCCAAGAAACACATGTGTAGGTGAACTGGCCATGTTGATATGACTGAAAAATTGTTGATAACAACATTAAACCCCAAAATCATTTCCAACCCCAGTAAGTTATGTTATAAACACAATGTTAAATTTATTAACAAATATATGAGTCAATAAAGAAAATTAGGGAAAATTTAAATAAATCTTTTTCAATGTTGGTATTTCTATTGAATATTTAAAGCTGAAAACATTGTGGCAAAAGGAGAAATTTTTCATTTTCAAAAGTCGTTTGCTGCAGAGGCCTCTGCATGAGGGAAAGGGTTAAGGGTTAATTATCATACATCTATTGTTTTTAGCATATATCTTTTGTAACCAAGACAGTTCTAAGTCAGTAACATTGTATTATGAGCTTTCATTATTATTTGTATAATGTTTCTTTCTAGATAATGAAATTTATGCCAGATGAAGGGCTGAGTTTTTTACAAAGCTGGTTTTGAACAAAAATGGCCTTATTGACAAAATAGTTTCAACTTGGTGTCTTGAAGTGACAGAACCTGATGAGAATAGGACATTGCATTTGGTGAGCAATTGATAAAATCATTTACTTTTTTCAGCATTGCTGGTGCTTAGGGGAATTTAAGTGTGTTTTTTTGCCATTTCAACATTATTTCAGTTATATCACTGCAAAAGTTCTCTTATTCATGATCCCTGGGTAAATAAACCAGGCTAGGAAATGTGCCTTGCCTAAGAGCACTCGACCATGACCGTAACGCAGTGACTGGGGGCAAGTTAAATGAAGGTTATCAAAGCAATTTATGTACCAAATTGCATTTAATAGAGTTAATGGAATTATTAGCGAGATATAGGGCTGAGTAAAAACTCGTAAATCAGATGTTTTTTCCATTTTTAAGAAGTGTCATATCATTTGAATGCACTATTATCATAGGGCAATTATATATTACTTATTTTACAGCTATAAAACATGGTAAGTATTCTGTATTCAGGATTTGCGCGCTGATTTTTAGCTCCACTGACGAGCCTATAAATGTCATGGCGAATTGTCCGTCGTGCGTGCATGCGTTAACTTTTCCTTTAAACGACTTCTCCTCCCTAACCACTTGGCCAATTTGGTTGAAACTTCATAGGAAGCATCCTCTCAATGTCCTTTCCTAAATTCCTTCAATTTTTTTTTATCCATCCAGAATTCTGGTTTCCATGGCAACCAAAAGAAAAAAATAGTGAAAACTTAAAGAATCTTCTTCTCCGAAAGTGTCGGGCCGATTTTCAAATAATTTTGTAGAAATATTCCTTGGGTGACCCTCTATCAGATTCCTTCAAGAAATGTTGATTGGTCGAAAAACATGGCTGCCAGGGGTCGGGGTTATTTTGCCTTATATGGCTATAGTGAAAACTTAAAAAATCTTCTCCTCTGAAAGTGTTTGGCCAATTTTCAATTTTTTTTGTAGAAATGTTCCTTGGGAGACCCTCTATCAGATTCCTTCAAGCCATGTTGATTGGTCGAAAAACATGGCCGCCAGAGGGCGGGGCTATTTTGCCTTATATGGCTAAAGTGAAAACTTAAAAAAATCTTCTACTCTGAAAATGTTAAGCCAATTTTCAAATAATTTTGTAGAAATGTTCCTTGGGTGACCCTCTATCAGATTCATACAAGCCAAGTTGATTAGTCGAAAAACATGGCCGCCAGGGGGCGGGGCTATTTTGCCTTATATGGCTATAGTGAAAACTTAAAAAATCTTCTCCTCCGAAAGTGTTTGGCCAATTTTCAAATAATTTTGTGGAAATGTTCCTTGGAAGACCCTCTATCAGATTCCTTCAAGCCATGTTGATTGGTCAAAAACAATGGCCGCCAGGGGGCGTGGCTATTTTGCCTTATATGGCTTTAGTTAAAACGTAAAAAATCTTCTCCTCCGAAAGTTTCAGGCTGATTTTCAAATAATTTTGTAGAAATGTTCCTTGGGTGACCCTCTATCAGATTCATACAAGCCAAGTTGATTAGTTGAAAAACATGGCCGCCAGGGGGCGGGGCGGGGATATTTTGCCTTATATGGCTATAGTGAAAACTTAAAAAATCTTCTCCTTCAAAAGAGTTTGGCCAATTGTCAAATAATGTTGTGGAAATGTTCCCTGGAAGACCCTCTATCAGATTCCTTCAAGCCATGTTGATTGGTCGAAAACTATGGCTGCCAGGGGGTGGGGTTATATTGCCTTATATGGCTATAGTGAAAACTTAAAAAATCTTCTCCTCCGAAAGTGTTTGGCCAATTTTCATTTTTTTTTGTAGAAATGTTCCTTGGGAGACCCTCTATCAGATTCCTTCAAGCCATGTTGATTGGCCAAAAAACATGGCCGCCAGAGGGCGGGGCTATTTTGCCTTATATGGCTAAAGTGAAAATCTTCTACTCCGAAAATGTCAGGCTGATTTTCAAATAATTTTGTAGAAATGTTCCTTGGGTGACCCTCTATCAGATTCCTACAAGCCAAGTTGATTAGTCGAAAAACATGGCCGCCAGGGGGCGGGGCTATTTTGCCTTATATGGCTATAGTGAAAACTTAAAAAATCTTCTCCTTCAAAAGTGTTTGGCCAATTGTCAAATAATTTTGTGGAAATGTTCCTTGGAAGACCCTCTATCAGATTCCTTGAAGCCATGTTGATTGGTCAAAAACTATGGCCGCCAGGGGGCGGGGCTATTTTGCCTTATATGGCTTTAGTTAAAACTTAAAAAATCTTCTCCTCCGAAAGTTTCAGGCTGATTTTGAAATAGTTTTGTAGAAATGTTCCAAGGGTGACCCTCTATCAGATTCCTTCAAGCCATGTTGATTGGTCAAAAACATGGCCATCAGGGGGTGGGGCTGCTTGGAGATTTAATTTTTGCCTAATGGCCGTGGAGCGATACTGGCCCTCTTGGGCCTCTTGTTTTTTATCTCCAGCTATTTTCTACGATCGGTCGGCTTGGTGTGCCATGTTTTGTTCCGAATGCCTTACCATGACGTAAAAACACAAAACTACGCTTTTTTCGAAAGGAATTTTTTTTTTCTCTCTCTTGTACGCATAAGGCACTTTGTCATTAATTTATACAGCAAAATATGTTGAATAATTAAAAACCAAATGTCATCTCAGTGATGTCTCGGGCTGTAAAATAGGAAATGTACCTTAATGTCAATATATAGTCAAATGCTATTTTTAGATTTTAAAAATGATTTCAGTATCTTGTTAACAACAAAATGACTGATGCTAATAATTTGGTTAGAAAAAAAAAGGCTTATTGAAAAAAACATTGATGTCAAGTTGAGTATATTTTTAGATCACCTAGAGCCAAAGGCTCAAGGTGAGCTATTCTGATCACTTTTCGTCCGGCGTCCGGCGTTAACTTTTAGCTTTAAACATCATCTCCTCCTACACCACAGGACTAATTTCATCCAAACTTCACAGGAATGTTCCTTTGGTGGCCCTCTTTCAAAATTGTTCAAAGATTTAAATTCCATTAAGAACTTTGGTTGCTGCGGCATCAGAAAGGGGGCAAAATGTCCTAACTTTAAAAGTCTTCTCCTCTGAATCTGCATGTCAGATTCCAATATAGTTTGGTAGAAATGTTCCTTGGGTGACCCTCTACAAAGACTGTTCAAGGCATACTGTTTGCTTGAAAACATGGCAATCAGGAGGCATCAGAAAAGGGGCAAAATGACAAAATTTGGAAATTCCAATTTTTTTAAATTCCTTGTCTGATATTAAGAAAAATGAATAGGAATCTTACTTCAGTGATCCTCTTCTTAATTTGTTCAAGCCGTATTGATTGGTTAAAAAATCATAGCAACCTCGCGTCATCACAAAAGGGATAAATTAAACTTTTAGCTACAAATGACAACTCCTACCATTCCACACGACCAATTTCAACGTAACTTCACAGGAATGTTCTTGTGATGGTCCTCTTTCAAAATTGTTCAAAGACTTACATTCTGTGTAGAACTTTGGTTGCTGCGGCATCAGAAATTGAGAAAAATGCCCAAACTTTAAAAACATCTAGATCTCTCCATAATCCATTTGTCAGATTCCAAGATAATTTGGCAGAAATGTTCTTTGAGTGACTCTACAAAAACTGTTCAAGCCATATTGATTTCGTTGACAAACAGGGCAGCAAAGCGGCATCAGGAAAGGTGCAAAATGACAAAACTTTATAATTCCATTCTTATTAAAGTTCTTGTTAGATTTCAAGATACAAATGGCTTTTACTGATGAACTATTTCTCTACCTAATTAAGTGTCCACTCCTTGCAGTTTCAATTGAACTCTTTATCAAATTTTCACAGATATTTGCAGTTAAATATTTGCTGCTAATTTACTATCATTTAGGTGATCGATTTAGGGCCATCTTGGCCCTCTTGTTCATGTTCACTATTCGTTTACCATTTTTCAGAGAAGAACATGTCTTTAGACCTGTCACAGTTCATAAAAGATTATTAGATACTCAAGATATATACGTGTATGAAGTAACCTTATTCACTCAACTTATACTGCTTGTTAGATTTTCTTTCAACTCAGTCCTCATCAAATAGTTTCTGATACCTTTAAAACTATTTTCAGAATAGTATGAGCTATTCTGATTAGCTTTTCAACAGTGCTGGTAGGCCCTTATCTACGCATCCTATGGGTCAGATATCCTGACCAATTTCCAATGGCAAAAGTCTTTAAAATCATGCAGAATTCCCAATTGTGTCATGTTTACATAACCATTCTTATTGACTTTCGCTCACTTCTATTGATGATGTATCGGCATTTATCAATTTTACCATATTTCAGATGAGAATGTGCCTTTAATTCCACTGAAGTTCATTGGATGAGATTAACATGCTCAAGATAAAGGTATGAGGCAACCTTATTTGCTCAAATTTTATCTTTGCTATACCTTCTTTGCTTGCAGCCCTCAACAAATTGATAATTTTACCTTTTGATAACACCTAAGTCTCTATTTCGATACTTTGTCGCGGCGAGACTAAAATGACCCCATTCGTCCAAGAACAAAACTTAACTAATGATTAATGTTGTTTCATTGGATGTATATCCTAAACATTGTGAAAAGAGGGGCAATCACTATTTATGGTAGATAATATGATTCCTGGGTTACATGAAACACCCATATACATCAAAGATTACAAAATATGTAATTCATTGTTTTTATGTCAACTAATTTATGCAACCAAATTATTATAAAATGATGTATTTTAGTGTATAATTGTTGAAAATGTCTGTTTTGGTATTTTGGATTTTATATTGTATTTGATAGTTTGTTGTTCGTGTAATTCGCACATTTGTAAAGATGTTTAAATAATGCAAGTAGGCTAGAATATTAATCAAGTTTTTAAAAATAAAACGATGTGTGGAACCATCAAATATTTTCAGATACAACATCTACATGTAATCATTTTATTTCATGTTAATCTTAAAGAAATCGTTTTGAAAATAGTTTTTTTTTTTCAGCTCACCTACAGGTGCAAAAAGTGCTCAAGGTGAGCTGTTGTGATCACATTTTGTCTGTTTTTTGTAATCAACAATTGCCTTGTTAACACTCTACAGTACAGCATTTTACATCCAATCTTCATGACAGTGTTTCAGAACATACATCACCATCAAATCTTGGCAAAGTTTGAAACTGGATCATGTGAGGTCAAAAGTTAGGTCACAAGGTCAAATTGAATATATATATAGGTCATGTCCAGTCAAAAATTAGGTCACAAGGCCAAATTGAAGAACAATCTTGTTAACAATATAGAGACTGTAGTTTTTGCTTCAGCATATTGAAATTTTGTCAGAATGTTTGTCTTCATAATATCTAGAACAAGTTTGAATATGTGTACTGTTGTGTCAAAACCTAGGTCACAAGGTCAAATTGAAGGAAAATATTTTTAACACCCTAAAATCCACATTTCTAATTTGAGCATATTGAGACTTTGTCAGAATTATTGTCTGGAAGATATCTATGCTAATTTTGGGTGTTTATTTGCTAAGGTGCCCCTTAGAGGGGTTAGCCCAAATATTTATTCATAATTTGAAAACAGATACATATTTTTTTCCAAAAACTCATTTATTTAAAAAAGATATATTCTTAGAGATAGAATAAATAAATTCATATTGCTCAGCGTAAAATAAATGCCAAAAATATAAATCATAAAACTTAAAAAATTGAGATTTTTGCTCTCGTTTTGGGACACGCTGACAGTAAGTGTTGTACTGCCAAAAAAAAAATGTAATAATTAATATATTTAAAAAAAATAAATTTGTATGTTATTAATAATAATGTTAACTACAATTTCATATATATATATAGTTTCCAAAGTCATGCAAAATCAATAAAAAAGACGAATTTATAATTGCATGTTGTACGAACAAGTGTCTGTCCTCACTTATGCAAATCTCGCTATCCAATTAACCAGTGCCGTAACCATTCTCTCTTGATAAAACATTATCATACTGAAAAATGTGCTATTAAACTGTGGTTTGACTGAAATTTAAATTAGTTTTGCCTGAATGATAAATCTACAGCGCTTATTAAATTCAACAGGTATCATATCTGTCCCATTGTTACGGCCGACCGGCGAATGTAACCTATGACCTTTTATGTGGAAAACATCGAACTATTGTGCTTACACGTGGTGCGAATCGTATATAAATATGCGTAAAACGTCATTTCCGGCTGTTATTTTGATTTGTTCGCGGCTTGGCAATGGAGCTGGGGGGAAAGCGGCTGTCTGTCCTGGTAAGTTACGACTGACATGATGTTACGACCGACGAATAAAATGGTGCTAAACAAGGTTGGTGAAAGTTCCTAATGATGTAGAGTTGTTATAAAACCATTTATGCAACCCGTACTTGATCATGGTTGAAGAAACTTTGTTTACAATGGTTGCTTACATGGCGTATTGACATGTATTTTCGCGCGATGGACATCATTGCCGAGATCGTACGTAACATCAGGACAGAATTTATTGGTTGGTCGTAATCATAGGACTTATTATTCGGGTGTTGTACGAACATAAGACATATTTTTTAAGTTGGTCGTAATTGATGGACATGTATAACTATATGTCGTACGAACAATAATTAATATTGGACACTATTATGAAGTTGTACTAACATTTGGACAAAGTGTGGTACAAACATGGACAGACATAAATTATGAAAGAAAATATTATTCTTAAATTACTTAAGAATAATGGCATTTGATCAAACAAAATGTAGTTCTGGTAACCTGAACATGTATATTCAATGATTTTCCTCAAATATTTAAGGATTAAACTTTTTGTCTATTATTAATTCTATAAATTCATGTCAAACAGAAAATATGTTAAAATTTGTAATGAAAAACATCTGACCACCAACTGTCTGTTTTCTTCAACATACATGTATTATAAATGTAAAGGTAGCTGTCGGATGTTGGGCTGGTCTTCAGTTATATATATATCATATGTTGCATATAATTGGATATTTTTTATATTCAAGATTAGACAATGAGAATACACATGGTGCCTGATAATCTGATAAACTATATAAATTTTTATTAAAAAGCTATAAATTAATGTATTAATTAATTAAATTTATCTAATATCTTTTGCAGCCCTATGAGGAGCCTTTTGGAATGAGTATTAATGCTGAGAGATGCAAGAGGTACAGAGAAAAGAAGAAACTTGACAGCTCTTTCTTTGAAAAGGAAAGGTAAAACAATAGTTTAATTTTATCAATAATTATCAATTTAGTAATAAATAATTATAAATATTAACAACCTCATTTAACTTGACCCACTAGTTTTTATCTCACCTGTGCACAAAGTGCAAGGTTAGCTTTTGTGATCACCGTCTCAGTCTGTCTGTCAGTATGTTTACAATCTTGAAATATATACACGAGATTGGTGCAACTCTTATGCTTAGATGCATGGAAAAAGTGAAATCATTAGGAAAGGTTCTAATATTTATAATTAAGCTGAACATGTTGAATTTCAGGTTACGACAGGTTGATCGTAGGGCAGAAAGAAGTCCTACACAGATAACCAGAGATAGAGCGACTGCTAGGGAGAGAATGAGAAAGTACAGAGAATTGAAAAAAATCAGAGAGCTTGCCAGTACTAATCATACAAAAGAGACAGTGAATAAACCTATTATGACTAGAAATCAAACAGAATCTCAAAGGAAGAAGTGGCGAAATAATAAAAGGAAATACAGGTACAAACAATATTAAAGTGATCAAAAGAATTTCTGTGAAGTTACTAGTACTGCCTTTAATGTTTAAAGTTCAGATAGCTATATAGTTATATTACAATTCTTTAAGTTTCATCTGAAACATCATTCAAGATTGGAATTGTTAGCTAGATTATTCGAAGAATATGAGGGCTAATATTACAGTCACTTGTGCGATGGCATTGCAAGTTTGGTTAAAGTTTTGCATGCAAGGCTTTTTCTCAAAAACCACAGATATATGCTATTGCCTTGAAACTTCACACATTTATTGGACATCATCAAATAACTTTGCAGGACAAGTCCCATAACTCTATATCAGATTTTGACACAATTGTACCCCTTTTTGGACTTAGAAATTTTGGTTAAAGTTTTGCATGCAAGGCTTTTTCTTTCAAACCACAGATCTGTGCTATTGCTTTAAAAATTCACACACTTAATGTACATCATCAAATGCCTTGCATGACAAGTCTCAAAACTCTATATCACATTTTGACACAATTATGTCCCCTTTTTTGACATAGAAATTCTGGTTAAAATGTTGCGTGCAACTACATTAACAGTCCATATCTCTGTATTTACTAGATGCATTGCATTGAAAGTTTATATAACCCTTCCAAACTATCACAACTATGTTGATTGTCAAGTTATATAACTCTATTCTGCATTTACTGCAAGTTATAGCCCTTTTTTTACTTAGAAATTCTGGTTAAAGTTTGCATGCAACAACATTAAGAGTCCATATCCTAGTAACTACTTGATGCATTGCATTGAAACTTTATACAACCCTTCCCAACCATCACACCTATATAAACAATCAAGTTTGATAACTCTTTCCAGCACAGCATATAGTGCAAATAGTGGCCCTTTTTTACTTAGAAATTCTGGTTAAATTTTTGCATTCAAGGTACTTTCATGGATATATCTCAGTAACCACTAATGATATTGATTTGAAGCTTCATTCATGTCTTCAGGGGTGTCATACAGTCAAGTTAGATAACTCTTGTATGCATTTAGTAAAAATTATGACCCATGTTTAACTTTGAAAACATTTGGTTAAAGTTTTGCATGCATAGTACTATCATGTACATGTATATCTCAGTAACCACTCAGGGATTGATTTAAGTACTGGTGAGATAAAACCGGGAAACACATTGGTAGGTGAACTGGCTGCCGTTATTTGACTGAAAAAACGTTGAAAACGTCGATAAACCATAATGAACCAATTATTTATCATATAAATTTGAATATCCACTCTTTATTACCAGAGCATCACTATCCTCTCAGAAGAAACGAAGAATAAGAGAAAAAGACAATCTCAGTCATAATACAAAGAGAGAAGCAAAGGAATCACGTATCTACCATTCTATTGATAAACATAATGAATCTGAAATGGTGTATAGTCCTGATGCAGCAAGAAAGGCTGTCTACCGTGCAAAGTCACATTTGCCCAGAGATCCGGAAAAATTTGCAATTGTATTAGATGGATTAATTTCCACATCATCGCCAAGGAAGAGAAAGGCCGTTGATAACCGTATAAGGAGAATGACCCCAAAGAATAAAAAACGCTTTGAATATTTAGAGAGATCAATGATAGCTTTTATGAAAACATACTCTGAATTGAAACAAAAGAGAACAAAGGATGATATCAAACGAAGAAAAGTATTTGCATTACAATTGGCAAGAATGAAAAAATATAGAAAGATGAAAGCTTCTGCTGAAGAGCTGGGTGTACGATATAAATCACTCATCAAATGGTCCAAGCTTGCTGGTTTTGAGATTGATTCGGTGAAAAGGTCTGATTCACTCTGTAAAGATACCATCAAATGTGTGCAAGATTTTTATGTAAGTCCAGCAATATCTGTTACACACCCAGGTCAAAAGACTGTTTTGAAAAAATTAATGACCCAGAAACAAACACTGCACGAGACATACTCTGAAACCTACAAGAAATTTAAAACAAGTTATCCAGAGAAGCAAATAAGTGAAAGTAAGTTCATTAAGTTGAAACCAAAACATGTAGAAACAAGGAATAAGCAGCAATTCAGAGGTTGTGTTTGTGAAAAGTGTGCCAATGTTGAACTCCAAGTAAAAGCAGTCAACAAAAATCTGTACCAGAAAGATTGTATCAAGGACAAGTATGTGGCAAACAAGATGACTATGTGTCTGAAGAAAGGTGATACAGGTCAGTATAGCACCGAGTGCTTGAATCGAGAATGTGACAAATGTGGAACCAGAAATATAGCAGATTATGTAAATGACCATGGAAGATTTGATGGACAGCATCAGACAGAATGGTACCAGTGGGAGTTGAAGAAGGTTGTTGATGAGAAGAAAAAAACTCAGACAAGTAGGAAAATGTTAGTCTTGCACAAAGGGTCTTACCTTATTCTGATTGAGGAATTCACTAAGAATTTAGAGATGTTTTCTATGCATTTGTTCCATGCATTTTGGCAACATGACCAATTCACCAAAGCCAAAAAGTCGCTGAAAGAAGGAGAAGTTCTGTGTGTGATGGATTTTGCTGAAAATTTGTCAATTAGGAATCAGGAGGAGTGTCAGTCTGCTCATTGGTATTCACAACAGGTCACAATACATCCAGTAGTTTGTTATTACCTTGATCCAGCATCATTATGTTCAGAAAACAAAGACAGTGTAGATCTGGTTTCCCACGAGATGGTATATATATCTGATGACCTCAATCATGATTCAAACTTAGTGGAGCATTGTGTTAAAGAATTAATTTCTTCTCTGAGAAAACATCTACCTACAGTTAGAAAACTGATACAATTCACTGATGGCTGTAGTAGTCAGTACAAATCCAAGATCCCATTCCTTGACATAAGTTGTGGGAAAGTCAATCACGACATTGACATTGAACGGCATTTCTTTGGAAGTGGCCACGGTAAAGGTCCATCTGATGGTTGTTCTGGAGTAGTGAAGGCGTTCATCTCTAGAGCTTTGAAAGCTGGAACTGTGCTTAACACAGCAGAGGAAGTATTTACATATGTAAATGCAAAGTTGACAAAGTCGGGCAACAAATTTTGTCGTAATTTTTTCTTTGTAAAGTCATCAACGATTGATAGAAGTAGCAAGAAATATAAAGATTCTGTACAGACTGTGAAAGGAACACGTGATTTCCATGCTGTCAAGGGTGTATTTAAAGGGAAAATTGCTACAAGAAAGTTGTCCTGCTTTTGCGCTTCCTGTAGGAACAATGAAGGAGAGTGTAGAGAAATATTGGTTGACAATTGGTTGATAAAAGAAATTGTCTTCAAGAACCCAGGGAATATGAAGAAAGAATGTATCATTAAAGAAACTAGAAAGGCTAGGAAGAATAAGATTGATACACTGTCTACTGATGACGCCAAATTGTTGATCGAAGAAAACCTGATGAAAGAAAGTGTCCATAAGAACCAAGGAATGAAGAAGAGAGAAACTAGAACATCCAGGAAGAATTTGTTTGATAAACAGTTCACTGATGTCCATCTGAAATGCTCAAAAACTACTGTAATTGAAGAGAAAGAACACACAATAGGATCCTTATATAATTTACAGCTGTTTGGCGATAAAACATACTTTAATATTAAAAACAACATAAAAGATATGCAACCAGTTTTCTCTGTTGATGACATGAAAGAAAATGTCAGTATAGTTTCATCTTTGTCTGCTGTAGATGCTTTAACTTTAAAGTTTATGCCAGATATCACACACCTTACTGATGGCCAGTTATTGTATCCAGCTGTTGTTGAAGGAGATGGCAATTGCTTACCTAGATCTGGTAGTGTCCTTGCATTTGGTTCAGAAAGCAGACATGAAGAAATCCGTGCACGAATTGTGATGGAGATGATAAAAAATGAAGACAAATACATTTCAATGAAACATTTAGCTAGTGGACGGGAACGTGAGCAACTTGTGAAATCTTTCACAATGTATTCAGACTTTTATGTACCAGGCACCAAAATCAGTACAAATGTAATGTTAAGAAATATATACAGAAAGGAAATCATGGCAATCACACAATTGAATACCTACATGGGGATCTGGCAAATGTGTGCCTTAGCAACAGTATTGAATTCATCCTTGGTGTCTGTTTATCCAGAGAAAGGAAACCCAAATGTCAGAAAGGATTTGCATAGAGTAATCCCTCCATTGGGAGATATATCGGGCAGACAGCTTTTCCTAATGTGGACAACTACCAGAGTCGACATGACGGAATCACATTGGATCCCAAACCATTTTGTTCCATTGTTACCAATGACTGCTCCAGAAGGTGTACACATTGTGAAAACTGATGCTATATTTGATGATGACATTGATGGATTAGAAAACCAATATGGGGACATGAGTACGTTGATTCATGATATACTATTTCATGCTGAAACTGGGGATACTGATTTACTTAGCACTCCAGATATGACATCAATCTATAATTTTGCAGCTGATCAGATAGAGCCACTTTCTGTAGAGCAACCATCCTGTAATACGCTAACTCCTTTGCAGCCAGATTCAGAACCACTTGCTCGAGAAAGAGTAGAGACTACTACCCAAGAAACAGTAGAGACACCAGCCCCAGAAACAGTAGAGACACCAGCCCCAGAAATGGAAGAGACACCAGCCCCAGAAACAGTAGAGACACCAGCCCCAGAAAAAGTAGAGACAACAGCCCCAGAAATGGAAGAGACACCAGCCCAAGATATCTTAGAGACATCAGCTCTAGAAACAGTAGAGACACCAGCCCAAGATATCTTAGAGACATCAGCTCTAAAAATGGAAGAGACACCAGCCCCAGAGACAGTAGAGACACCAGCCCCAGAAACAATAGAGACACCAGCAACAGAAATAGTAGAGACACCAGCCCCTGAAACAGTAGAGACACCAGCCTCAGAAACAGTAGAGACACCAGCCCCAGAATTGGAAGAGACACCAGACCAAGAAACAGTAGAGACACCAGCCCCTAAAACAGTAGAGACCCCAGCCCCAGAAACAGTAGAGACACCAGCCCAAGAAATGAAAGAGACACCAGCCCCCAAAACAGTAGTGACACCAGTCCCAGAAACAGTAGAGACACCTTCCCCAGAAACAGTAGAGGCACCAGCCCCTGAAACAGTAGAGACAACAGCCCCAGCAATGGAAGAGACACAAGCCCCGGAAACAGTAGAGACACCAGCCCCAGAATTGGTAGAGATACCAGACCCAGAAACAGTAGAGACACCAGCCCCAGAAACAGAAGAGACACCTTCCCCAGAAATGGTAGAGACACCAGCCTCAGAAATGGTAGAGACACCAGCTCCAGAAATTAAAGAGACACCTTCCCCTGAACTGAAAGAGACACCAGCCCTGAAAATGCTAGATACATTTATCACTAAAACAACAGAGACACTAGCCCAGGAAATGACAGAGATGACACCATCCCCAGAAATGAGAGAGACGCCTTCCCCTGAAAAGACTGAGAAAATTTCCGTGGAAAGGAACGAGACACCTTACACTGAAATGACCAAAACACCTTACCCTACAACAGAGACACATTCCCCTGAAATTATTGAGACCTTTAACACTGAAACGCCAGAGACATCTTACCACGAAATGCCTGACACACCTACAACTAAAACGACAGAGACACCTTTACCTGAATTGACTGAGACACCGTCCACAGAAACGACCAAGACACCTTCCTGTGAGCATGTTGAGAAGCGACAAGTACAAACCTCTTAAACCTAGGTAAGTTAAATAACATCTTATTCAAGTCCATTCCACTTAATTATCATAAATAACAGATTTCTTGTTGCAAAAATGTAGAACAGATTCCAGCAGGAAATTCCAAATGTAATGCATACAGACGTGCCCTAAAATGCATGCATAATAGCAAAGCATGCAGCTGGTGGTCAGATAATTTTTTACAGTAATTCATGTTAAAAGCATAAGTAAGTCGCACATGAAAATAAGAACTTACACAAAGTGACATTTTAGTTCTGATGAAAAAGACTTGCATACATCATCAGGACCAATTGAGTAAGTTTGGCAATGACAATTTCTTGTAAACGAAGCTGTATCAAAAAATGCAATGAAATTCCATTTAGTTTATTATTAAAAATAACTGCAGGTATAACACTGGAGACTATACAATGATTCTGCATGGACATTCTTTAATTCCAGCGGTGGTAAGTGTTGAAAAATGTCAACAGTTACAAATGTTTCCTTGTTATCTTGTTCTGTTACCAGTTAGTATATATTGTTCTAAACAGTTACAAACATGTACTCGTTAGTGTTACCAGTTAGTATATATTTTATTCAAAACAGTTACAAAAAGGTTAGTTTGTTGTATTACCAGATATAAGTTCAAATCAATTATACAGCTTTGTTTGAATATTTTCATTAGTATTGATCTCTTACAGATAACACAACAACAATATATACTATATAAGCAAATAAACAAATAGTAAACTTACAAAAAAGCTATTTGACTTTTTGTAAAAATGATAATTCTTGTGATCTATTTTACCATGATTATTTACCTTCACCCTTTCCCACCTACAGATGTATTTTGACACAGTATCAGCAGATAACTTTTGAAAAAGTTGTGGCCAAAGGTAAAATTGCTCATGATGCGCAATTCTCCTTAGGCTGCAATGTTTTTCATATTTAATTAACAATTAAGCTATCTTTTATGGAAATGTTTCAGGTTTTTTGTCACTAGGTCATCTGGTTGATTTATGTATGTCAGAAAGGGTTAAGCTAGGCCCCATTAGCTCATTTGGTAGCAATGCAGGCTATCATTCCAGGGGTTTTAGTTCTAGGCCAACATTCTTTCAGAGGTTTGATAAAAGTCGATGCAACATTTGTCTCTCAAAAATGGACTAAGTCTACATTCAAAGCAGCCAGTTGCTTGGAAAGATTGTTGTGTGTAGTACTGGTTTGAGAAAACTAGGAATCATACGAGTAGATGAACTGGCCGCAATGATATGACTGATAAATTGTTAAAAACGGCATTAAACCCCAATCAATCTATCAGAAGGGGTTAAGTTTTTTTGCTGTTTTTCTGTTCTAAAGAGAATAAGCTTCAATGTTGTATACAAACATATTCTTATACAATATTTATTTTTAAAATACATTTAGGTGGACCATTGGCCATGGGTCAGGTTTTTTACAAAGGCATCGAAAAAAGGGTTTTGGACTTTGAAAGAGGTAAAGCACACAGTCCTGGCAACGGATGTAGTGGAAACACTTCCACCACCAGACATCACTATGTGTGGATCAAGAATTCTTTATCATTTCAAGGTACAGTATATAGTTAATTTAGATTTGATATAACAGCCAGGTCTTATGCATACTGCACAGTATGGTATTACCAATTGTAAGTTGCTCAAAAGTACTTATCAATCTTAAAGTAGGCTCCAAAAATTAAACTGTGACATGTAGTACTACCTAATGATGAAGTATATATGTGACATTATATAAACTAAATAGCAAACATGTTGGTATTTATGTTGTTCTGTTATCTTTTTCAGGACACAACCAGAATTGACATGAAACAGAATTGATCCGATTGGGCTCTATAAGAATTTGTAAACTAGTTTACATTAAAGATTGATCAGAATTTGTCAGTGTTTTTCTTGCAATAACAATAAGCGTATCTGTAACAACTTAATTGAGAAAGTTAAAATTAAGTTGTAACAGGATATATACATAGATCTACAAGCACTAAGGTCTATGATGTAACCAGGGAAAGGTTCTAGATTATACATAATGGAACAAAAGTGTGATGAGGGAGTTGTACAGTGCATCTTCTGCTTTTCACTTGAACCCCAATGTCCAATTGGCACTATGGCTGCCTGGTTGATTACTTATATGGCCATGTGCCAAACCACCACCCTTCTAGCTATGTTGCAAGCAAGTGAGCAGGCAACAGAGGGGTGCTAATAGTTAAAAGGTGAAAACATAAAGCAACGTTCACAACAAACTGAGTTCAATACCCGGTTGAGATGACATTCTTTCGGGCGATTTTTCCCATTGCCTCTCACCTCTGATTTATGTGAGAAAGTAGTCAGTGGCTTCGAAGGAATGTTGTGCAAGTACTGGTGTGGGAAAGCCAGGAAAACATGGGTAGGTGCCCTGACCGCCGTGATATGACCAAAGCTGTTGAAAGCGGCGTTAAACTCCAAACAAACAACACCCTGATTTACACTCAAGTAGAAAAAGTTATAACAAAATGCAGAAAGGTTTTATTCAGTTCTAACACATGATTAGCAGAGGCAATTCAAAGCATAAGAGTTGTTTGGGTTCTTTGGAGACACCTAGATGTTGAGTTTTGTGTAAAAGTAAAGAGTAAAATATGTTCAAAGTCATCGGCTGCAGAATTGTTGTATGAGGGAAAGGGTTAAAAACATATCTATAGACAAACATATTGAAAATCTCTCTAAATAAAAGAATTGTTATTGAATAGAAATATTACAATTTTCTGACGCCTCTGCAGCCGACGGCTTTTTGAAAACATAGTGACAAAAGAAGAAATTGCTCAAAACAAGCAATTTCTTCTTTTGACAATGTTTTCAACTTTTAGTCATAGGTTATCCATTCAATTATAGAGATTTATTCTTTGACAAAATATGTTCAAAGTGGTCTGCTACAGAATTGTCGTATGAGGGAAAGGGATAAGCATCTAAATGTACCTGAGTTGTCAGCCGTTGGCTCACGGATTTACTAAATTCTTTGCATTTATAAATAAAGCTCTTGAACTTAATTTCCATGTTTTGTTTAATGTAATATATCGTTACACGATAATAACATTCTAAGACACACCCGAAAGTCGGTCATTGTTCCATGTTTAAGGAATTATTCATTAGAACTCCAATTTTTTTTTATAATTTTGTAAAAAATCTAGATGCATGCATACATTCTCATCCATATAGATCTGTTAGAAAGTAGTTTTCATGATTAGGTTTAATACAGCATGAGTCATATCGATTTACTGTCGGGTGTGTTTCGTCCTTTAAGCGTTTGTGACCCATACAGTGTTTTCAGGACTCATCAGTTAGATAAACACCATGAACTTGAGTCAACAAAACATTAACCAACAGTACTAACAATTTAACAGAAACCAAAAAATAACAGTTCTAACTGAAAATTAACATCTGAAAATAAGGAGGTTCATTTTAAATAAATGAAAACTATGAAATAGCAGAGTTCATTGTTTTATTGTTATTTAATATACATGACTCCTAATATAAATGTTCCTCATATTTTGTTGAATGTTGTACGAACAATGGACATATTTTACTTTGTCCAACGTTCGTACAACATGCAAGAAAAGTTGTCCACTGTTCGTACAACATTTTTTTAGGTGGTTTGATTTTGTGATATGCAATATATTAACCTCTTTATCAATAAAAGGAAGGAATATTTAACCTTAAACAATTCAAAACTTCAACAAAAGTCATTAAATCTGAAAGTTTAGTTAATTCTTAAGGGTTTTTCAAGTACTGCAGTCTGTCCTTGTTCGTACAACATTTTTTCAATTTATTTGAAATATTGTTTTTGTTGCTCACCAAATTATGAATATATTAACAATGAAATTATGTATCCTGAACAGGTTGCTAAAAATGAGTATTTCTAAATGATTAAGTAAGTTATTGCAGAAAACTATTGATAATTTGTGTGTCCACGTTCGTACGACATTTCGCTTTTATCCCATGGTAAATACTTTTAAAAAATGTGCTAGCAATAAAAACTTATCTGGAAACCTATATGTTATCAAAATATAATCATTGCTCCACCAGAAAAACCCTAAAAGAATACTTAAATGCGATATTTATTTTCTACATCAAATGTCCCATGTTGAGGGACACCTTAGCAAATAAACACCCAAATGCCCCCTTCGAAGAAGAGGGCTATCATTGCTTTGCACATGTCGGTCGGTCCTTCGGTAGACCAAAGTTTCCGAGTGATAACTCAACAATGCCTGGACCTATAGTCCTCAAACTTTACTTGGAGGTTGGGGATGACCAGTAGACGAACCCCATTGATTTTGAGGTCATCATTTCAAAGGTCACGGTCATCGACCTTGAACTCGAAAATCTTGTCCGAGTGATAACTCAACATTGCCTTCACCCATGGCCCTCAAACTTGACATGGAGGCTGGGAGTGACCAGTAGATGACCCCTATTGATTTTCAGGTCAAAGGTCAAGGTCACAGTGACCTTGAACCTGAAAAGCTTGTCCGAGTGATAACTTGACATTGTCTGCACCCATGGTCCTTAAACTTGATATGGAGGCTTGGCCAGACCAGTAGATGACCCCTATTGATTTTTAGGTCATTGGGTCAAAGGTCAAGGTTACAGTGACCATGAACCTGAAAAGCTTGTCTGAGTCATAACTCAACATTGCCTGCATCCATGGCCCTCAAACTTGACATGGAGGCTGGGGGTGACCAGTAGATGACCCCTATGGATTTTAAAGTCATTGGGTCAAAGGTCAAGGTCACTGACCTTGAACCTGAAAAGCTTTTCCGAGTGATAACTCGACATTGCCTGCACAACATGGCCCTCATATTTGACATGGAAGATGGTGTTGACCAGTAGATGACCCCATATATTGATGTTATGGTCATTGGGTCCAAGGTCAAGGAACACAAAAAGCTTGTCTGAGTGATAACTTGACATTGGCTGCACCCATGGCCCTCAAACTTGACATGGAGGCTGAGGGTGACCAGTAGATGACCTCTATTGATTTTGAGGTCATTGGGTCAAAAATCGTCCAAATATTCCTGACAACATGGTGCTCAATGTATATATGGTGTATAATGTTTGACAAACATCTCTTGTTTTGAATATAAATTATCTCCAGTCAAATACTAGGTCACTAGACCACATTTGAGAAAAAATCTTTTAAACACTCTAGATAGTGCTTTTTTGCTTCAGCAGCTAGAAACTTTGTCAGAATGTTTGTCCTGGTAATATCTATGCCAAGTTTTAATATGGGTAATGTAGGGTCAATAACTAGGTCACTCTGGAAGTGTATTTTAAATGTGAGCATGTTGAAATTTTGTCAAAATAATTGTCTTGATGATATCTAGGCAAAGTTTTAACATGGGTCATGTTGTTTCAAAAACAAGGTCACTATGCAAAATTGAGGGGATATCTTGTTAACTTTCTGGCATAGCCTACCTGACTGCAAAATGAGATATTTTGATTGACTATGTGATTTGCATAACTCATGTGAGCTATTAAGGATCATCATTGCCCTAATGTTTCAAATAAAGACTGAATTCATTCTAATTTTAGATAGATTGAGATCTAGAAAATAATTCACTTAGATCATTTGCTTTGCATTTCCATAATATTTAGAGAATCACGACACAAACATCAATACAAGTTCTGTGGCTGTTAAAAATATTATTTCATTTGACTGTTGTTGACTCTGGAACGAATGTCTGTCGACAACTGTCTCAAATATACTAGTTTTCAAATGGTCTCCTTAATACAGAAAAAATTATGCGGTCTCCTTAATACAAGTCCAAGGTTACATTATATATATGTACTGGTCTCCATAAACCATGTTTCATATTATAGGAATATATACACATTGGTCTCCTTATGCCTTTCCCACATATAGACACTTTCTGATGCCCATGCAGCATACTACTTTTGGAAACATTGTGGCAATAGGAGAAATTGCTCATTATAATCTATTTCACCTTTCGCCACAATGTTTTCAACTCCTCATATTTAATAATTAAACCCTTTTTCATTGAGATTTTTCCTGCTTTTGCCTATATGTTTTCAAATTAGTCTTCTTCAGATTTGTGATATTTGAGAAAGGGTTAAAGTATGGTTTTTATTTGTGAAAATTACTCTGCTTAGAACTATTTGTTTCGGCGGAGCTGCCTGTGTTTTATGGAACTTAGTAACCGTGAGAAACCATTATTATTTGTGTAGTTTGTTGACTCTGGAACGAATGTCTGTCGACAACTGTCTCAAATATACTAGTTTTCAAATGGTCTCCTTAATACAGAAAAAATTATGCGGTCTCCTTAATACATAGTCCAGGGTTATATTATATATGTACTGGTCTCCATAAACCATGTTTCATATTATAGGAATATATACACATTGGTCTCCTTATGCCTTTCCCACATATAGACACTTTCTGATGCCCATGCAGCATACTACTTTTGGAAACATTGTGGCAATAGGAGAAATTGCTCATGAATTATAATCTATTTCACCTTTCGCCACAAAGTTTTCAACTCCTCATATTTAATAATTAAACCCTTTTTCATTGAGATTTTTCATGTTTTTGCCTATATGTTTTCAAATTAGTCTTCTTCAGATTTGTGATTTTTGAGAAAGGGTTAAAGTATGGTTTTTATTTGCTTTGCATTTCCATAATATTTGGAGAATCACGACACATACATCAGTACAAGTTCTGTGGCTGTAAAAATGTTATTTTATTTGACTTAATCTTTTGTAGTTAAATGGTCAGACAAAGATACAGAATTGTTTAGAAGACATTTCAATAAATGTAAAGAGGAATAAACAACGGCTGTTTGACAAGTAGGTACCAGGTACAACTTGAAGTCTTTTTGATATCTAATGCTTTTTTCGCTTCATAAGATACATCCAACATTTTTTGTGTGTAGCTGGGAATGTAAGGCAGAGAGACAACTCTATCTGTCAATTTGACCTTCATGCTATGCATCAATTAGTAATAACTTTGTTTTGGTTTTGATTTCAACTATTTATACGCACTGATCAGGAGAATGGTACAATACAAGGAAAATAACTCTTGTTTGCTACTTTTAGCTCACATATGCAGGAAGTGCTCAAGGTGAGCTTTTGTGATCACATTGTGTCTGTGCTTCAAGTCTCGTCAACAATTGCCTTGTTAACTCTCTAGAGGCTATATTTTACATCAAATCTTCATGAAAGTTTATCATAACATACATCTCAATCAAATCTTGACTAAGTTTGAAACTGGGTCATGATAGGTAAAAAAAAGATCAAATTGAAGGAAAATCTTATTAACACTTTAGAGACATAATTTTTTGCTCCGGCAGCTTGAAACTGTTAGAATGGTTGTCTTGATGATCTCTAGGCCAAGTTCAAAACTGTGTCATATGAGGTCAAAAACTAGGTCACAAGGTCAATTTGAAGGAAAATATTGTTGGAGGCAGCACTTTTATCTTTAGCATGTAGTTGAAACTTTGTCAGAAGATGTATCTAGGCTAAAATTAAATATAAGTCATGTCTGGTCATAAACTAGGTCAGTAGACCAAATTGAATGAAAATCTTGTTAACACTCTACAGACCGCATTCTTTGCTCCAGCAGCTTGAAACTTAGTCAGAATGTTTGTCTTGATGAAAGAGCTAGGTCAAGTTTGAAATTGATGCATTGGAGGTCAAAAACTAGGTCACAAGCCAAATTGAAGGATTGTGTTTATTAATAATTTCAAAGAAAACTTTGTAAATTGTCTTTTACTACCTTTAATGACCATCAGTTATGTTACATCCTGCAGATTTTCACACTTAATTCTATATTATTATGCTGGCTAATTCCTGTGTGTGATTATCAACCTCACACGAGCATTGTAAACCTGGCAGTGGTTATAATGGTATCTGGTCTGAATGTTATTGACATATTCAATTCAAAAACCCATGGGCATTCTAAGATTAAACTGCTTTTTCAAAGTGACTTAACCTCATTAGGGCTATTCCAGTAAAACATATGTCCCACCCCAGGAAGGCACTTTCAAAATTGACCAACCCCCTTCAGAAGTTTATTTGACTAGAAAAGAACCCCCTTTAGAATATTTTCTGAGCAAATACGGACCCCCTTCAGAAGTTTATATTTTTTGTTGCAAATTTCAACCCTCAATAGCAGTTTTGTCGGACTTCTGATTAGGACTTACTTTAAGTGTATTCATGGTCCAACAGTAAGTTTCTGCTCTTGCATCGTAAGTAAAGATGTTGATTCTGACAGGAATTAAAATACACATGAATTTGTATTGAGGTTTAAGACTGATTTTCAACATCTTTGGTCATTTAAAGGCGGTCAGTTATCCATACCCTCTGTTCCTGGAAGACCCAGTACTAAGCCAAACCCAAACAACTGACAGTTTCCTCATATAAATCAGAGGTGGAGGCCTCGAACTCGGAACCTTCAGGTTATAAACCAAGCATATTACCAACCACGCCACAAAGGCCTTCATTAAGATATTTCAAATTAAATTTGAACAAGAAAATGTGTCCATGGAACACAGATGCCCCAGTCGACAGTCAGATGAACAAATGTAGGGTCACAAATAGCTTTATTCAACAATTAAACAAAATAACTTTAAATAAGTATTAAATCAAAAAGAAATTTAACAAATAGGATTTCTGAAAAGCATTAACATTTAATATCCTTAAGAGAATAGATTACAATGTCAGAATTGTTTTATGGCATGTCAATTTAAATATAGGTAATAATGTATATTATATTGTATGCAAAACAAGTGCTCTGTGAATAAGACTTGTGTGGAGAAAAAAAAGGTGAAATTGCACGTTTTAACACAATGTTGTCAAAAAGCTGTCTGCTGCAGAGGCGTCAGAAAGCATCTACATGAGGGAAAGGGTTAAAACACAAAGTCCGCCATTTTGTTGTCAAGGGTCATAACTTTTTCCGAGTTTCAGTACCATACCGTTTTGATCGTATCTCGAAAAATTTGTCTCCAAACGTATTCTGTACACTACGTTTGAGAAAAATATTAAGTGGTTAAAACAAAACGGTATTTCATCATCGGGCAGTCTGTCTGTCACAGTGATTCAGATTGCAACTCGGTCTTTTAAGACAGCTGTCCTAAATGTAAAAAATATCCCAGGCCATTTTGTCCTAAACTTAAACAAGAGGGCCATGATGGCCCTGGATCGCTCACCTGATTTTTTTGTTTGACTATAGCAATATAAGCCCCGCCCCCTGGTAGTTTCCTACCTTGGCTTGGCTTGAAAAAATCTAAGAGGGTCACCCTAGGAACATTTCTAGTAAATCTTTTGAAAATAGATCAGACACTTTCGGAGGAGAAGATTTTTTAAGGTCCACTATATCCATATAAGGCAAAATAGCTCCGCTCCCTGTGGCCATTTTTTTATGACCAATCAAAATGGCTTCAATTATCTGATAGAGGGTCACCCAAGGAACATTTCTACAAAATTATTAAAAAAATCGGCCTGACACCTTTGGAGGAGAAGATTTTTAAAGTTTTCACTATAGTCAAATTAGCCCCCCCCCCCCCCCCCCCCCCTGGCGGCCATGTTTTTAGACAAAGCAACATGACTTGAAGGAATCTGATAGAGGGTCAACCAAGGAACATTTCTACAAATTATTTGAAAATCGTCCTGCCACTTTTAGACGCGCTTTCCTATGGAGCCTATCCAGCCTTGTATATTTGCATTTTTAGGTGAGTCAAAACTAGAAATACTTTTGTATGATGGTCACTTTACTTTTTCAACTATACTTTTCCGGTTTAACAAACGCATGTCGAAAATCCAGTCTCGTATATCTGCATTTGTAGGTTTGTCAAATCTCGAAATGATTATGTAGATAGTAGATTTACTTTTTAAACCATACTTTTCCGGTTTAACAAACGCATCTTTACACTTCTAGAACCAGAAAATATCATTCTCCTTTTTTTTGGAATGATTGATTGAATGGTGAAAGGAATATTTTCAAGAGTGGATAAGATGGCAAAAGATTATGGACATATAAATAGTTAATTTAAAAAAGATGATTTAATAATTTCAACAAGCTACATTTACTAAAGTTTTGTAACTTAACATGTAAAATATAAATGAAAAAAAAAATAATAATTTGAAATCTGCAGCAGACATCTTTAAAAACTTAAAGGCAAAATTAAAAAAAAAAAAAGCTCTATGATTGAAGGTATAGTTATTTATCAGAGAATTGACCAGGGATTTATTGGAAAATGATCATGCTCTGCAATTGACTCACTGATTTAATTTAATAACATTTTAAAATTTGGTTAATAAATGTTTTTAATTTGAAATAGCAATTTAATTTCTCTTTTTACCCCAATGTTTTCAAAAGTTATATGCTGTAAATTTATGCATCAATTGTGTCTGCAGGGAGGAAAGGGTAAAATAATCAGGCACTATGTTTTCAAAAGGTATCTGCTGTAAATGCATCAATTTGTGTCTCTTACAGGTGGGAAAGGGTAAAATAATCAGACAATAATATTATGTTTTCAAAAAAAATGAAATAGCACAATTTCTCTTTTTACCACAATGTTTTCAAAAGTTATCTGCTATAAATGCATCAATATGACTGTCTAAAGGTGGGAAAGGGTTAAATAATCAGGCAATGTGTTTTTAAAATGTATCTGCTGTAATATGCATCAATATGTGTCTGCATGTGGGAAAGGGTTAAATAATCAGGCAATATGTTTTTAAAAGGTATCTGCTGTAAATGCATAATTATGTGTCTGCATGTGGGAAAGGGTAAAATAATCAAGCAATATGTTTTCAAATAAATTGATATAGCAATTTCTCTTTTTACCACAATGTAATAATTAGACGGAAATTGTTGAATCATCAGTTCGCCAACAGTCGTCAATAGGCTCCGCCCATTTGTCTTCGTTAGTTTCCGTATATCGCCCATATATGGAGTGACAAAATCGGCTACACATGTAATTACACATGTAATTCTAGTTTTGTAAAGCGCTACTTTCCATTGTACATTCGTACCTTGACTTCTTAACAATTGTCTCGTAAAGTGTTTTTTGTTCAATTGAAAATGTACATTCGCGGAATTTGATTTGCAAACACGGATTTATTAACTAGAAATTAACGGGTTTAAAAGTAACTTCACAACAATACATCTGCATTTCAACATGTTACTATCTAAAACGTACAGACATACACAGTTGACATTTTGAAACAGGATCTAGACTTGCAAACATGAGTTTGTTAAACCGGAAAGGTATAGTTTAAAAAGTAAATTGACCATCATACAAACATATTTCTAGTTTTGACAAACCTAAACATGCAGACATACAAGGCTGGATTTTTGACACAGGATAGGCTCCATACTTTCCAAACTTACACTTACTGATGAACACCTATTAAAAATCTGCAGCAATATTGAAAACCTTTTAGAATTACAGTTAATATACTAACAGGTTAAGAAAACATTGTGGCAAAAGGAGAAATGAGCAATTTATTCTTTTCCACAATGTTTTCAAAAGTCTTCTTCAGGTGACTGTCTAGCTTGTATTTTAAACTTATTTAGTGTTAAGCTGGAGTGAATTATTGTAATTTTCACTTTAACTAAATTTAAACATAAGTAAAGAGGGAAGAGAAAAAGTCATTTCCACTATGTGACGGGTGATATACCTGGACAGTCTAAAATGTTTAAAAATTCAAGTAGGCTTGTATATTTATGATGTGGGGGATTCTCTTTTTTTTAGACCAAAACCGTTTTGAGCGTCTTGTAAATTATGGCCTTTTCATTTTCGCTGCTGGCCTCGATCACAACTTGTTCAAAGTTTGGCAGCAGATTTGCACAAATCACAGAGGCCTTATGGTTTTTGCTGTCTGCGTGCCTCTTTAATGTACTGGTCCGAAAATAGGAAGTCCCGTCTGTCAATGCATTTTTTATATGTTGGGTGCACAAATTGTAGCCGTTTTTCTGCATTGAAATCTGCTCAGCCAGAAATTTTGAAACGCTCTAGACGATTTGACAGGCAAATCAGGTACAGTACTTATTGAGGAGTTGGGCATTTGTTCTTAATCGGCTGAATTTTGATTTATTTTTTCCGTTTTAATGCTTATCGACGCGTTATCTTTCCGAAAAAAATCAGCGATTGTCGAAAATATTTTCGGTCCGACATTTTGAAAGGTTTAATCCGGGTTCTTAAAAGAGGCCCTACGATTGGCTGATATTTAATGAGCCAGCCAATGAAATCAAGTTTTACATTTTTCAATGATCATTAGACGCTTTACATGTAGTATACTTTAATGCATTGTAACTGCTGGGAAGCGCGTACGTAACTCGACAAAACGATTTTTGTTTATTATGAATCAAAATGCGTCTACTGCACATGATATTTTTCAGTTGGCTTCGCGGAGATTAACTCTAGCGATGTCATATTTCCGATGCCCGACGCCAATCTGATTCTGAATCTCTGCAGTCAATAAAAATATTAAGGAGACCAGAAAATTTATATATATATTTTGTGTATTTTTTTTTTTGTAAAACAAATCTCACAGATCCTATACACTATCTGTCTACATAATATTATGTGCTTAAAAATGTTAAAAATCGCAAAGATAGACCAAGTAATAACACATATACAAATGGTCTCCTTTATGCAGTGTGTAGGGTTGTATATGTATGCACTGGTCTCCATAAACCATGTTTCAGATTATAGGAATATATACATTGGTCTCCTTAAAGTAGGTTTTATATTAAAAATATTAAGGAGACCGGAAAATTTATATATATATTTTGTGTATTTTTTTTTTTGTAAAACAAATCTCACAGATCCTATACACTATCTGTCTACATAATATTATGTGCTTAAACATGTTAAAAATCGCAAAGATAGACCAAGTAATAACACATATACAAATGGTCTCCTTTATGCAGTGTGTAGGGTTGTATATGTATGAACTGGTCTCCATAAACCATGTTTCAGATTATAGGAATATATATACATTGGTCTCCTTAAAGTAGGTTTTATATTAAAAATATTAAGGAGACCAGAAAATTTATATATATATATTTTGTGTATTTTTTTTTTTTGTAAAACAAATCTCATAGATCCTATACACTATCTGTCTACATATGTGCTTAAAAATGTTAAAAATCGCAAAGATAGACATATAGGATCCATCATGAGTTTTCTTTGGAGATCAAGATTTCTTAAATGAGTCTAGAAAAAGACGGTTATTAACCGAGCCTCTTGGCGAGGTTAATAACTCTCTTTTTCGAGACGAATTTAAGAAATCTTCTCCAAAGAAAAACGAGTGATGGATTCTTTTTATCACCTAAACAGTGTGTTTTAAATGAAAAATATTGACAACATCAAAACAAAGACCGAATAACATATTCTTCATAAGAACTTGTGATTCACCGCATAAAAAAGTAGTCCTCATCATTTTTGAATAAGAAGGAAAAAAAACAACAATGTTTTAAACAATTAAGACTCGTTATTTATTCAAAATAACGTATTATTGCATTTTTCAATGTGTAAAATTTAACAACTTAACAATAAACATAATAAAGATAAAGGTCAAAATGACGTCATCAGTAGTCGCGTGTATGACGTGTTTTTGTTATCACACATGTTGGATATCTTTGTTCCGTGATTTGTTCTCAACTTGAAAATAAGGGTATTTATGTGATAACAAGTAATAACACATATACAAATGGTCTCCTTTATGCAGTGTGGGGTTGTATATGTATGCACTGGTCTCCATAAACCGTGTTTCAGATTATGTAAATATATATACATTGGTCTCCTTCAAGTAGGTTTTATATTAAAACAAGAAAATAATTTATATATATAATGTGTGTATTATGTTTTTAGGAAAACAAATCTCATATATACACTATCTGTCCACATCTGTGCTTAAAAATGTTAAAATCCTAAATAATAACAAATATACAAATGGTCTCCTTAATGCTTTAAAAAATGATGCAATCCCCTTGATGCAGAGTACAGGGTTATATGTGTATATTTTATATATGAGCCTAAGTGCGAGGTGAGCTTTTGTGATCACTCACCATCAGGCGTCGTCGTCATCTGCACGAACGTCTGTTAACAATTTCCCATAAATAACTTCTCCTACCTAACCAATGGACGGGTTTCAAAATAACAGGAATGTTTCTTAGGAGGTCCCCTTTTAAAGTTGTTCAAAGAATTTAATCTCCAAGTAGATCTTTGGTTGCCGCGGATTCAGAAAAGGGGAAAATTTCCAAACTTTTGAAAATCTTCTTGTCCAAAAGAACTGGCCCGATTTGAAAATTATTTTGCACATATGATCCTTGGGGCACCTTTTAACAAGATTGTTCAAGTTATTCAGGACCGCCAAGTTAAACATGACCGCCAGGGGATTGAGCTTGTTTTCCTCTTAATATTTTTGTGAATTGTAAAATCTTTAAATATCTTCTTGTCCAGAAGTACCTGCCAGATTTAAAGATAATTTGGCACAAATGTTCCTTGGGGGACCTTCTACCAAGGTTGTTTAAATTAATCCGATCTGTAACATGGCCGCCAGGCCAGGGGTGTGGCTTATTTTCCTTATATGTGCATTGTAAAAACTTTAAAAATCTTCTTGTCCAAAAGTACCTGCTCGATTTAAAAAATAAAAACAAATGTTCCTTTGGTGACCCTCTACCAAGATTTTTGAAATTATTCCGATCTGATGAAAAACATGGCCATCAGGGGGCAGAGCTTGTTTTCCTTATATATGTAATATAGTGAAAACTTAAAGAAATCTACTTGTACTAAATCACTGGCCCGATTTGAAAATAATTTGGCACAAATGTTCCTTGTATGACCCTCTGCCAAGGTTGTTCAATTTATTTTGATCCGTTGAAAAACATGGCCACCTGGGGGATTGCTTGTTTTCCTTATATGTATCTATATAGTAAGGTAAAAACTTTGAAAACTATTGAAGTTCTATTAAATCAGGTGAGCGATATAGGGCCATTATGGCCCTCTTGTTCTTAGTATGTTGAAACTTTGTCAGAATAATTGTCTTGGTGATATATAGGCCAAGATCAAATATGGGTCATGTCAGGTCTAAAGCTAGGTCACTAGACCAAATTGAAGGAAAATCTTGTTTACACTCTGAATACCGCATTTTTAATTTGAGCATGTTGAAACATATCAGAATGTTAGTCTAGATTTTATCTAGACTTAGTTTAAATATAGGTTATGTCTGGTAAAAAACAGGTCACTAGGCCAAATTTGAGAACAATCTTGTTTACACTCTAGTGACTGCATTTTTTGCTGCAGCATTTAAACATTGTCAGAATGTTTGTCTTGATATTATATTGGTCATGTTGGGTAAAAAACTAGGTCACAAGGACAAATTTAAATTTGTCAACATTCTGGAATATGTATTTTTAGATCACCTGAGCCAAAGGCTCAAGGTCATCTATTCTGATCACCCTCTGTCCCTCGTCTGTCGCTAACTTTTAGCTTTAAACATCATCTCCTAAACCACAAGATCAATGTCAACCAAACTGCACAGGAATGTTCCTTTGGTGGTCCACTTTCAAAATTGCTCAAAGATTTTTATTCCATGGAGAACTTTAAAATTCTTCTTTTCTGAATCTGCTTTCAGATTCCAATATAATTAGGCAGAAATGTTCCTTGGGTGAACGACCCTCTACACAAATTGTTGAAGCCATATTGATTGGTTAAAAAACATGGCTGATAGGCGTCATCAGAAGAGGGACAAAATGACAATTTTTGTGTAACCCTGCGTAGCATGGTAGGCACTTAGGGATTTTTAGCTCACCTGAGCTTTGCTCAAGGTGAGTTATTGTGATCGCCTTTTGTCCGGCGTCCGTCGTGCGTCGTCCGTCAACTTCTTCTCCTCAGTAACCAGTGGGTCAATTTGGATGAAACTTCACAGAAAGCATCCTCTCAATGACCTCACCAGAGTTCCTTCAAATTTTTAGGATCCATGCAAAATTCTGGTTTCCATGGCAACGAAACCGAAAAAACTTTAAAATTCTTCTCCTCCCAAACTGGTTGGCAGATTTTCAAATAATTTTGTAGAAATGTTCCTTAGATGACCCTCTATCAGATTCCTTCAAGCCATGTTGATTGGTCAAAAAACATGGCCGCCAGGGGGGGGCGGGGCTATTTTGCCTTATATGGCTATAGTGAAAACTTAAAAAATCTTCTCCTCCAAAAGTGTCTGGCCGATTTTCAAATAATTTTGTAGAAATGTTCCTTGGGTGACCCTCTATCAGATTCCTTCAAGCCATGTTGATTGGTCGAAAAACATGGCCGCCAGGGGGGGGCGGGGCTATTTTGCCTTATATGGCTATAGTGCAAACTTAAAAAATCTTCTCCTCCAAAAGTGTTAGGCCGATTTTCAAATAATTTTGTAGAAATGTTCCTTGGGTGATCTTCTATCAGATTCCTTCAAGCCATGTTGATTGGGCAAAAAGCATGGCCGCCAGGGGGCGGGGCTATTTTGCCTTTTATGGCTATAGTGAAAACTTAAAAAATCTTCTCCTCCATAAGTGTCAGGCCGATTTTCAAATAATTTTGTAGAAATGTTCCTTGGGTGACCCTCTATCAGATTCCTTTAAGCCATGTTGATTGGTCGAAAAACATGGCCGCCAGGGGGCGGGGCTATTTTGCCTTACATGGCCAAAGTGAAAACTTAAAAAATCTTCTCCTCCGAAAGTGTCAGGCTGATTTTCAAATAATTTTGTAGAAATGTTCCTTGGATGACCCTCTATCAGATTCCTTCAAGCCAAGTTGATTGGTCGAAAAACTTGGCCGCCAGGGGGGTGGGGCTATTTTGCCTTATATGGCTATAGTGAAAACTTAAAAAATCTTCTTCTCCGAAAGGGTTAAGCCGATTTTCAAATAATTTTGTAGAAATGTTCCTTAGATAACCCACTTTCAGATTCCTTCAAGCCATGTTGATTGGTCAAAAAACATGGCCGCCAGTGGGCAGGGCTATTTTGCATTATATGACTATAGTGAAAACTTAAAAAATCTTCTCCTCCAAAAGTGTCTGGCCGATTTTCAAATAATTTTGTAGAAATGTTCCTAGGGTGACCCTCTATCAGATTCCTTCAAGCCAAGTTGATTGGTCGGAAACTATGGCTGCCAGGGGGCGGGGCTTATATAGCTAAAGTGAAAAAAAAATATCAGGTGAGCGATTCCAGGGCCATCATGGCCCTCTTGTTTTTTTTTGTCCGGCGTCTGTCTGTCTGTCCGTCCGTCTGTCTGTCTGTCCGTCACACTTTTTCGTCACACTGTCAGTGAGCAGGTGCAGGTGACACACGTGCTCCGCGGAGCACTCCATTCTAGTTTTTAAGTCAGATTTTGATGAAAGTGCTTGCCTGATTTCAAGATAAATGTGAAAAAATGTTCCTTTTGTAAGCCTCTACATAATTGTTCCAAGCAGTACCGCTTGGTTGAAAGACATAACATACAGGTGGCATCAGAAAAGGGGTAAAAGTAACTTTAAACTTCAAATGACATCTCCTCCTTGTCCGTTGGACCAATTTCAGCCAAACTTAATAGGAATGTTACTCTGGGAATCTTCTTTCAAAGTTGTTCAAAGATATAAATTCTATAAAGAACTTTGGTTGCTGCGGCATCAGAAAGGGAAAATAATGCCATTTTTAGCTCCACTGGCTGAAAGCCAGTCGAGCTTATGTCATGGCGAATTGTCCGTCGTGCGTGCGTGCGTGCGTTAACTTTTTCCTTTAAACGACTTCTTCTCCCTAACCACTTGGCCAATTTGGTTGAAACTTCATGGGAAGCATCCTCTCAATGTCCTCTACTAAATTCCTTCAATTTTTTTTGATCCATTCAAAATTCTGGTTTCCATGGCAACCGAAAGAAAAAAATAGTGAGAACTTAAAAAATCTTCTTCTCCGAAAGTGTCGGGCCGATTTTCAAATAATTTTGTAGAAATGTTCCTTGGGTGACCCTTTATTAGATTCCTTCAAGAAATTTTGATTGGGCGAAAAACATGGCCGCCAGGGGGCGGGGCTTTTTTGCCTTATATAGCTATAGTGAAAACTTAAATAATCTTCTTCTCAAAAAGTGTTCAGCAGATTTTCAAATAATTATGTAGAAATGTTCCGTGGGTGACCCTCTATCAGATTCCTTCAAGCCATGTTGATTGGTAAAAAAACATGGCCGTCACAGGGCGGGGCTATTTTGCCTATATGGCTAAAGAGCAAACTTAAAAAATCTTCTCCTCCAAAAGTGTCAGGCCGATTTTCAAATAATTTTGTAGAAATGTTCCTTGTGTGAACCTTAATTAGATTCCTTCAAGAAATGTTGATTGGGCGAAAAACATGGCCGCCAGGGGGCTGGGCTTTTTTGCGTTATATAGCTATAGTGAAAACTTAAAACATCTTCTTCTCCGAAAGTGTTCAGCCGATTTTCAAATAATTTTGTAGAAATGTTCATTGGGTGACCCTCTATCAGATTCCTTCAAGCCATGTTGATTGGTCGAAAAACATGGCCGCCAGAGGGCGGGGCTATTTTGACTTATATGACCATAGTGAAAACTTAAAAAATCTTCTCCTCCGTAAGTGTCAGGCATATTTTCAAATAATTTTGCAGAAACATTCCTTTGGTGACACTCTACAAGATCCCTTTAAGCCATGGTGGTTGGTAAAAAAAATAGCCACCACGGGGCAGGGCTGTTTGGAGATTTTATTTTTGCCTTATGGCCGTGGAGCGATACTGGCCCTCTTGGGCCTCTTGTTTAAAAATTCTTCTTCTCTGAATCAGCGTATCTGATTCCAAGATAATTTGTAATTTGGTAGAACTGTTCCTTGAGTGACCCTCTACAAAAAAAAAATCAAGCCAAATTGATTGGTTAAAAAACATGGCCACCTGATGGCATCAGAAAAGGGGCAAAATGGCAAAACTTTAAGATTCCATTCTTATTAAAGTTCTTGTTTTATTTTAAGATAGTTTAGCAAAAATGTTCCTTTAGTGACACTGAACATAAATTGTTCAAGCCATATTGATTGATTGAAAAAGATAGCTGCCAGATGGCATCAGAAAAGGGGTTAAAGGAGTTTTACCTTCAGACAACATCTTCCTTGAACTAATGGACCAATATCAACCAAACTTAAAAGAAATGTTCCTGTGTTGGTCATCTTTAAAATTGTTTAAAGATTTAAAAGCATTATTACAAATGTCCTTTACTGATAAGCTGTTTCATTTGCAGTTCATTCCCATTCTCGATCAAGTTTTCACCTTTATTAGAAGTAGCATTTGCTACTATACTATCATTAAGGTGATCGATTTAGGGCCATTTTTGCCCATTTGTTAAGTTGAACATGTTGAAACTTTGTAAGAATGGATGTTTTGATGAGCAAATCAGGGCCATCATGGCCCTCTTGTTTATATATAATTAGCTCTGTCCTTGCAGAGCCATCAGAATACTCTTTAACTAATTTAGTAAATGCATTGTGTCAGCAGAGCATCATTCTTGATTATATAAGTATTTGTATGTTAAACGTATATTTGTTGTTTGTAGGTTAAGGGGCTTAAGCTTTAGTAAGAATTGTTAAAACAATTTATTTTGTTTTTTTTTTCTTTTTCAGACAAAGAGGCTATCATGGCTTTTCTAAGACAGAACAAAATAGATTCTATCAATTAAGCATCTGACAATAAATAAACAGTATAAAACGACAAGAGGAGAATTATTTAAAGACAGGAAGACAGCACGCTCAAGTCTTAGTCGAAAGCTTGACCAGATTCATTTTTAAACCAACTTATCATAGAATAGTGTGTGCCATTCAGACCGACCTTTTATGGTGTGTACAGTATGTGTTGATTGATAAAACATTGATCTGTAAATAACACATTAACAAGTAATTTGATAAACCAGTGCAAAAGAGTATATAAGATGTTTCTTAAATTTGGCCAAATGATGCAGTTTTTAGCTCACCAGAGCACAAAGTGCTTAAGGTGAGTTTTTGTGATCGTCCGTCGTTCGAATATGGGTCATTTGGGTCAAAAACTAGGACACTAGGCAAAATTGAAGGAAAATCTTGTTAACACTCTGGAAGCCGCATTTTTAGCTTGAGCATGTTGAAACTTTCTCAGAATGTTTGTCTTGATGATATCTAGGCTTAGGTCAAATATAGGTCATGTTTGGTCATAAACTAGGTCATTAGGCCAAATAGAAAGTAAACCTTGTTAACACTCAAGAGACCACATTTTTTGCTTCAGCAGCTTGAAACATTGTCAGAATATTTGTCTTGATGCTACCTAGGCCAGGTTTGAACATGGGTCATGTCTGGTAAAAAAGGAAAATCTTGTTAACACTCTAAATGCAGCATTTTTAATTTGAGCATGTTGAATCTTTGTTTGAATGTGTGTTTTGATGATATCAAAGCTATGTTCCCCTATAGGTCAAGTCGAGTCAAAAACTAAGTCACTTGGCCAAATTTGAAAAACATCTTGTAAGCAGTGTATGCTTTAGGAGCATGATTCTTTATCAGAATGTTTGTTTTGACAATATCTAGGCCAAGTTCAATATGGGTCATATCCTGTAAAAAAACTAGGTTACTAGGCCAAATTGAAGACACTCTAGAAGACGTATTTTTTATTTGAGTATGTTGAAATTTTGTCAGAATGTGTGTTTTGGTGATAATAGCATACATGACCACAACGTTATTGTGATTGACTGTGGTTGGCCCTCTTGTTAGCTTCACTGGCTGAAAGAAAATCTTCTCCTCCAAAACTTGTTGGCCGATTTTCATATAATTATGTGACCCTCTGATTCATTCAAGCCTTGATGATTGGTCAAAAACAAGGTCGCCATAGGGCGGGGTTGTTCGTCTTATAAGGCTATAGTGAAAACTTTAGAAATATTCTTCTCAAAAAGTATAAAGCTGATTTTCAAATGATTTTGTCCAAGTGTTCCTTGGGTGACCTTCTAACAGATTCCTTCAAGCCATGTTGATTGGTCAACAAAATAGGGCAGCAAGGAAGTTGTGCTGTTTTGCCTTATATGAATGAAATGAAAACTTTAAAAATATCTCCAAAAGTATGAAGCCAATTTTCAAATCGTTTTGTGGAAATGTTCCTTTGGTGAACCTGTATGAGATTCCTTCAAGGCATGTTGATTGGTCAAAAAACATGGCCGTCAGGGGTGGAGCTGTTGTTCATTTTATGGCAATAGTGAGTTTATTTTTGCCTAATGACTGGAGCGGTTCTGGCCCTCTTGTTAATATGCCAGATCACAAAGTGCTCAAGATGACCTATTGTGATAGTCTAATGTCCTTTGTTGTGTGGAAGTCAGAGCGCCAGAATTATAAATTTGAATGGGAAATTTTGGTAAGAGTCCAAAATCCTAGTTAGATATCCATGAAGGATGAATAAAGTGTCAATTATCATGATATAACTGAACAATTGATGAAAAATACACAACACCGAAATAAATTTATGAGTTTTGTTTACCACTGAGCCTATCTAAACCAAGTTTCACAGGATTTGTTCTTGTGTTGTCCTATTTAAAACTTGTTTGCCAAATTCCATATCAAATTTTAATAGAAATGTGCTTCAACAAGACTTAAGAAGACTTTGCACTTCTACAAAAATGATAGTGTCAAGTTCTTAATTCTAGTTTGAAGTCAATGTCTTTATTTGCATGTTTTTTATGTGACCCTCTTCCATCATGGCTGCTTGTGAAAACTTTTCTCCACTCAGACCAATAGTCAAATTTCAAATATTGTCGCAAAATTTCAACATTATTCAAGCCATTCCCAAGGCAAAATTGGAACCAGAGCTAAATTCTCAAAATAGTCTTTCATATACCTCATTCAGAATGTCCCAATTTTTTTTTTGTCCCCCGCTTTACGAAGTAAAACGTCGGGGACATTAAATCTCATTCGTCAGTCCGTCCGTCCGTCAGTCCGTCCGTCAGTCCCTCCGTCACGCTGTCACAAAAACTTTAACCTTGGTCATAACTTCTGAACCGTAATAGGTACTGCTTTCATATTTCACATGTGTATTCCTTGTGACAACCCCTTTCCATCAATACCAATTTTGACCTTGTGACCTTGACCCTGACCAATAAGAGCCCCAAAGCGGGGGACCATAATTCTCTGAATTTGCTTGTTTTTTTTAAATTTGTGGCATTTTCCAAAATATCTTAGAAACTATTGAATGATCAAAGATAACGCCCCAGAAGGAATTGATAACTTAACATTTTTTCATCAATCTAGACTTTTTTGATATTCCAAAGCCATACATTTAAACTGTTAGCCCTAACTTTTTCTGTCTGAACCACTACAATTGTTGTTTGTTGCTGAAGTGAACGATTTTTGGGTCATTATGACGATCGTTTGTGCTGTGATAGTTTTAAAATAACGTTTATTAAAACTTGAAAAGTATTAAGCATTAGTTTCTCATTTCACATGTAATAAGGAATGTTTAATGTATTCAAAAGTATTGCATTGACAAAGAAATGTGAGTATATGTTTGGGGAGGGGAGTATGAAGAAGGGGGGAGAGATTCACACTAGGATGTGGCATAATATTCAGTTACAAAAATAGATGTACAGACATAGTTTCACGTCGTGATAACTATAATATGATCCAAGCTTTAGGGGCATACCAGTACATATGTGAGCCGCAACAAGCCATTAAGGGTCTTTTTGACTCTCCCTAACATGAATGAATGTAGGTAATTTGGTGTAAAAAAAATAGGGCTACAAATCTTGGTTTTTAGATCACCTGAGCTGAAGGCTGAAGGTGATCTTTTTTGATCACTCACCGTCTGAACTTCGTATGTCACACGTCATCTGTTCAAATCTTTTTCTCTGAAACTTCTGGTCCAATTTCAACCAAATTTCCTAGGTCGCCTTCATCAAAACGTGTCAATCCATAGGACCAATTTCGACCGAACTTCACAGGATTTTTTTCTTGGTAATCCTTTTTAAAAATTGTTCAAAGATTCAAGTTCTTTTCTGAGTTTTGGTTGCTGTGGCAAATGCCTAAAATTCTAAAGTTCTTCTCTTCTTAATCAGCTTGTCAGTCAAGATAATTGGGTAGAAATGTTCCTTAGGCAACCCAGCTTAATTAAATTTTCCCCGATAGTAAGTTACATATTTGCTACTATACCATCACTCGGGTGATCAAATTAGGGCCATCTTTGCCCTCTTTTTAAGATGCATAATATTGCCTAAGGGTTCACTGTTCGCACATGCATTAAAACCCCAATTACCGCTGATAGTCAATATTTTTAGCAGAAGGCTATTCTTCTCATATACATGTATACTTACTTCATGTATAATATATTATGTAAAAAGTTTAAGTCCATAACAGCAGAGGACCTAGCTGTGAATAGTAGCAAATTTGATGCTAAAAACATTGTTAAGAAAACATTCAAGTATAATCTGCATAATTAATTTTGCAATGTAAAACAAAAAATTTGACTTCAAAGTTGGCTACAACTTTGGCTCCGACTTCTTATCAATTTGGTGAAAAACCGAATATCCATGGAGGCCCTGTTTGGTCTCCTGAAGACTTTTTAGTTTTAATTTTGTTTATTGTAGTCGCCATTAACAATGTTTCAGATTTTAGGAATATATTTACTTTGGCCTCAAATATGTTTCATTGTATTTAAAACATTAAGGGCTTTATAATAGAAAAGTGGGAAATCTAGTATCATAAATGCACTACCTGTCTGCATCTGTGCTGAATTTTCTAAAATCATAGGGATAGACCATGTAATAAAAATACTAGAATACAAATGGTCTCCTTAATACAGAAAAAAAAAATGTGGTCTCCTTAATGCATAGTCCAGGGTTATATCATATGAGCCATTCCACGAGAAAAACCAACATTATGGACTCGGCGTAATGTATTGACCCAGATCAATCCGGACCAATACATTCTGTCTCAGGGGAATAGAGGTATAGAGTAAGAATTCCTGAAACAGAAAATCTCCAGGAGGCGAAAAGTGTCTGTCTGGGTTAGCCAGGGTTAGCCTGTGTGGCATGCTTAGGCTGATCCGGATCAATACCTAACGCAGAGTCCACAATGTCGGTTTTCGTGTGGAACAGCTCATATATATGTACTGGTCTTCATAAACCATGTTTCATAATATATAAATATATATAAACATTGCTTTCCTTATCCCTTTCCCAAATATAGACACTTTCTGATGCCCTTGCAGCGTTCAACTTTTGAAAACATTGTGGCAATAGGAAAAATTGCTCATGATGAGACATTTCTCCTTTTGCCACAAAGTTTTCAACTTTATATATTTAATTTTTGTTTGTTTGTTTGTTTGGAGTTTAACACCGCTTTCAACAGCTTTGGTCATATCACGGCGGTCAGTGCACCTACCCATGTTTTCCTGGCTTTCCCACACCAGTACTTACACAACAATCTTTCGAAGCACATAGATCAGAGGTGAGAGGCAATGGAAAACATCGCCCGAAAGAATGTCGCCGCAACCGGGTATCGAACCCGTGACCTCCAGATCACGAGTCAGATACGCTACCAATTGAGCTACCCGGCCGGGTTATATATTTAATAATTTAACCCTTATTCATGGAGATTTTTTAGGTTTCTGCCAATATGTTTTCATAGTTTTCATCTGCAGATTTGTTGTATTTGAGAAAGATTTAAAATATTGTTTTAAGCTGGACTATAGTGTAAGAGTGCTTGGTTGAAAATCATTGCATACAGGTGGCATCAGAAAAGGGGTAAAATTAACTTTTAGGTTCAAATTACATCTCCTTATCCTCTGGACTAATTTCAGCCTAACTTAATAGGAATGTTACTTTTGGGGTCCTCTTTCAAAGTTGTTCAGAGATATAAATTCTATGCAGTACTTGGTTGCTGTGGATTCAGAAAGGGAGAAAATGCTATAACTTAAAAATTCTTCTTCTCTGAATCCACTTGTTTGATTCCAAGATAATTTGGTAGAAATGGTCATTGAGTGACCCTCTACATTATGTGTTCAAGCCATAATGACTGGTTGAAAAACATGGCTTCCAGACGTCATCAGAAAAGGGGCAAAACGACAATAATTTAAAATTTCATTCTTATTCAAGTTTTCGACTGATTTCTAGATAGTCCAACAGAAATGTTCCTTTAGTGAAACTGTACATAATTTGTTTCAGCCATATTGATTTGTTGGAAAAGATAGCTGCCAGGTGGCATCTGAAAAGTGGTAAAAGGAACTTTAATCTTCAAATGACATCTCCCCCTAAACCAATGGACTGATATTAACCAAACTTTTAGGAAAACATATTTCATATATATACATTATCTGCCTTCATCTTTGCTAAAACATGTTAAAATCGTAAGGACAGACTAAGTAATAAAAAATAAGTAATTATTTGGTCTCCTTTATGCAGATTGTAGGGTTATATATAATATGTATGCACTGGTCTCCGATAACCATGTTTCAGATTATAGGAATATATATACATTGGTCTCCTTAAAGTAGGTTGTATATTAAAAATATTTAGGAGACAAGACAATTTATATATATTCTGTGTATTCTTTTTTTAGGAAAATAAATCTCATGTATACACATGTCTACATCTGTGCTTAAAAATGTTTAAATCGTAAAGATAGACCAAGTAATAACACATATACAAATGGTCTCCTTAATACAGTAAATATAATGCGGTCTCCTTAATGCAGAGTCCAGGGTTATATGTGAATATATATGTTCCGGTCTCCATAAACCATGTTTCAGATTATAGAAATATATACATTGGTCTCCTTAAAGTATGGTTTTTATGTTACAAATATTAAGGAGACCAGCAGATTTGTATATTTTTTGGCTACATGTTTTTAGGAAAACTAAGCACATATATACACTATCTGTCTACATCTGTGCTAAAAAATGTTAAAATTATAAGGGTAGACCAAATATTAACAAATATACAAATGGTCTCCTTAATGCAGAAAAAATAATGCGGTCTCCTTAATGCAGCATCCAGGGTTATATATATATATATATATATATATATATATATATTCTACAGATTGTAATACCATACAAAACAATACAAACAGCTTCTTGAGAAAAGCGGTTTATACATAATAATTTCAATAAACTATCCATAAAGCTATATTAGAAATGGTGTCGATAGCTAGTCTATAGCTTATGTCCGATTTTCCTGTTAAAATAATTCCATTATAACTGCCCGAATGACCTTTACACATAACTTTGCACAGTAAAGTTGATCATAGCGAAAAAAAAGTATGTTAGGATAGCTTTTGAATCGTTCAGAGTGTAAACATGTTTTATTTAAAGATCTTTTACATCACAACAATCATATGCATTGTAATACGTGCAGATGTTCATATCAAATGTAAGGATAGTGATTTAGTGTTTGGAACTGCTTATGATTTTAAATCTCGAGGAACATACATTATGGATAATTTAGATGATCGCGTCACGAGGGTTACATTTAATAAGTTAACAAACAGCAATGTCATGCTTCCTAGCCATGTAAAGGAACTTATTATTCTCTATTCACATTTTGATGATTTCGCTCCTTGTGACCACGTGATTTCCGACGATATTGTGATGGTGCAGATAGAGGATCGTGATGTACAAACATATTGCGTAAGTTACGGTTTAAGTTCTAGCTCTACTGATTGAATGCCACAAATGCAATCACACACATTTTCTTGATAAGTGCTCAGAATATAAGGAAAATGTGTAGGATTGTACTGTTAGGTTCAATTTTAATATTATCTCTCTTGATTGTAAAACAAAAAACAAAAAAAAAGACGAATTTTACTTTGTGAATGTTTCAGTCGAGCGAATCATGTTCGCATTAGTGTCTCGATTTAATAACTTTGTGTTATAATAGATCCTACATAATTAATAATGATACAACTCAATTTAATTAGTTGCTTTAATATCATATATGGGTAAGCAAAATGGTTGAAGATATTTACAGCATAATAAATTAAGATTGTTTTGTCTTCATCCTCCATGCTGACTAATGATGGTTTTACGACCACTCGCAGAACTACGACTACATTACCGAATCCTATCACTACGACTACATTACCGAATCCTATCACTACATACACATTACAGAGTCCTATCACTACAACCCCCCAAAGACATTCGGAATTTCTTGGAAGGTATAACGAGCGAATTTACTTCTGAGTAAGAACCAGTAGCAGGATGCAGATAGGTGTGAGATTTACTGTTTTATTGGTATCAGGTGATTTACTTGTTTTGAAATGTTTTTAACGGTAGAAGATTTATTTATTTTTGAAGAAGTTTCATTTTGTTTTGAAGAAGATTCATTTTGTTTTGAAGACGATTCATTTTGTTTTGAAGAAGATTCATTTTGTTTGGAAGAAGACTCACTTTGTTTGGAAGAGGTGGCCTTTTATACGCCCGTTTTGAAAAAACGGATCGTATTATAGTTTAAGATAATAACATTCGGCAACACGAATTGGAAATCAGTTTCTTTCGAGTGTTGAAATGGGTGCACAAGAAGCTGTATGTTTAGTTTTACAAATGCCCCCGAGAAGATGTTCAAGAGAAGTTTGTTTGTTTGTTTGTTTGGAGTTTAACGCCGCTTTCAACAGCTTTGGTCATATCACGGCGGTCAGTGCACCTACCCATGTTTTCCTGGCTTTCCCACACCAGTACTTACACAACATTCTTTCGAAGCCACTGACTACTTTCTCACATAGATCAGAGGTGAGAGTCAAGAGAAGTTAATACAACAAAATCTGGGGATTGAACCTAACTCTTGAAATCTTTGGCTGAATTAAAAGAACTCTCAAACACCTCCAACAATGTTGAGTCTGACAATCTTTTGAACAGATATAAAAGAAGGCCAAAAGTTTTAGAAAAACTGTGTTACGCAGATTTTGCTTCTTATTATGACTTATGTAGGAGACAAAAAAAAATCTTGCAACTACGACACTGACCACACAGAAGAAATGCCCGAGGCTGAATATGAGTATGATCATGATGATGATTTAGAAAATAATGACACCGATGCAGATGGTGCTGTAATTTTGTTCCATTGTGGTGCACAAATAAAACAACAGCGCCAAATGTCACAAAATACGCCCGTCCTGTTTTTTTGAGACCAAGTATAGTGGTAATTGGTTGTACGTCAGCCAAACTTAGAGAGCGGACACTGTTAGTACAGTTTTGGCCATTTCGACGGACATAATTGTGTAGTGACTAAGATAATGTTGTAAGTTATTAAACGTGACCAAGATATTCTGCCCATCAACATATTGTCTAAATTTGGAGATGATCGGATAAAGGCTTAACAAGTTATTTAGCTGACAAGACCAATTTTAGGTAATTTCTATAATTAAAGGGCAATAACTCTCCGACTGGAGCAATATGGCTAGTTATCAAACTTGTCCCAAGATATTATGCCAATACACATTCTGACCAAATTTGGTGATGATTGGACAAAAGCTCCTAAAGTTATTGAGCTGACAAGACCAATTTTAGGTAATTTCTATAATTAAAGAGGGATAACTCTCGATTGACTAAAGCGATATGGCTAGTTATCGAACTTGTCCGAGATATTACGCCAATACACATTCTGATTAAATTTGGTGATGATTGGGCAAAGGCTTCTAAAGTTATAGAGCTGACAAGACCAATTTTGGTAATTTCTATAATTAAAGGGCGATTACTCTTGATTGACTTAAGCAATATGGCTAGTTATCGAACTTGTCCGAGATATTATCCCAATACACATTCTGACTAAATTTGGTGATGATTGGACAAAGGCTTCTTATGTTATTGAGCTGACAAGACCAATTTTGGGTAATTTATATAATAAAAGGGCAATAACTCTTAATTGACTAAAGCGATATGGCTAGTTATCGAACTTGTCCGAGATATTAGCCTAATACACATTCTGACAAAATTTGGTGATCATTTGACAAAGGCTTCTAAAGGTATTGAGCTGACAAGACCAATTTTGGGTAATTTCTATAATTAAAGGGCGATATGGCTAGTTATCGAACTTGTCCAAGATATTATCCCAATACACATTCTGACTAAATTTGGTGATGATTGGACAAAGGCTTCTAAAGTTATTGAGCTGACAACATACTGGACGCCGCAGGTGAAACTATAATACGATCCGTTTTTTCAAAACGGGCGTATAAAAACCGCTCACGTCAGAAAGTTATATACAGTCACACCACTTCAGTTTATGATGATAAAGAAGACCATTTCAGAGAGAAGATAATGCTTTACACACATTGGCGACTTGAGAAAAATGACTTGCTAAATAGTTGTCCAAGTTTTGAAAAAAGTTACCTTTCAAAAGTAATGAATGAATGAATGAATGAATGGTGTTTTAAGGCCCGTCGACAACTAAGGTCATTTTGGGCTTTCAAAAGTAAAAGAAATCTGCAAAAATAAATTAAATTATGAATAAGTTGATACAACAGAGTATGAAACTCTTCTCTTGAATAATGAACACAATGATGAAAGTAGTAACACACTGATTCATCCTGAAGGTCATCATCAAGATATGTTATATGGATAGACTTCGCAACAGTAGACAAATTAACCAAAGTTCGCCTGATTTGGGTTCATGGTGTGGTGAAGAAATACATGTATGTTTCCAAAATTGTAGGTCATTACAGAAGCACATTGAAGATATTAAAAATGAACATAACTTGTTGAATACAGATGTGATAGGTTTTGTAGAAACAATGGTTGATGGCACTCATAATAGATATGGAATAGAAGGTTTTAATATGTGTTGTTCGAAATCATATCAGTCGTGTCACGGTATTGCTGTTTACCAAAACAAGAGGGCCATGATGGCCCTGGATCGCTCACCTTAATTATACAATGTACTGCAATGCAAAACACATCAAGACAATTATTCTGAATGCAACCTCCATAGTGTTAACAATACTTTCCTTCATTTGGCCTAGTGATCTATATTTTTTACCTGATATGACCCATATTCCAACATGGACTAGATATCATCAAGACAACATTCTGACTAAGTTTCAACTTGCTCAAAGTAAAAATGCGGCCTCCGGAGTTTGAACAATATTTTCCTTTATTGACCTGTTTTCTGATCCAATATGACCCATATTTGAACTTGACCTAGATATAATTCAGACAAACATTCTGACCAAATTTCAAGCTGCTGAAGCAAACAATGCGGCATCCAAAGTGTTCACAAGATTTTCCTTCAATTTGATCTAGTGACCTAGTTTTTGATCCAGCATGACCCATATTCAAACTTGGCCTACATATCATCAAGAAAAACATTCTGATAAAAGTTTTATCATGCTGAAATTAAAAATGCAGTATCCAGAGTGTTAACATGATTACCCTTCAATTTGGTCTAGTGACCTAGTTTTTAACCCGGCATGACCCATATCCGAACTTGGCCTAGATATCATTTATACAAACATTCTGACCAAAAAATGCAGCTTTAACAGAGTTAACAAGATTTTCCCTCAATTTGGCCTAGTGACCTAGTTTCTGATCCAATATGACCCATATTTGTACTTGAACTAGATATCTTTAAGACAAACATTCTGACAAAATTTCAAGCTGCTGAAGCAAAAAATGCGGCATCCAAAGTGTAAAAAATATTTTCTTTCAATTTGGGCTAGTGACCTAGTTTTTGACCCGACATGACCCATATTCGAACTTGGCCTAGATATCTTTCAGCTCAATATTCTGAACAAATCAAGCGGCTTCTACAGAGTTAACAAGATTTTCCCTCAATTTGGCCTGGTGACCTAGTTTCTGACCCAATATGACCCATATTTGAACTTGACCTAGATATATTTAAGACAAACATTTTGACAAAATTTCAAACTGCTGAAGCAAAAATTGCGGCCTCTGGAGTGTTAACAAGATTTTCCTTCAATTTGTTCGAACTTGACCTACATATCATCAAGACAAACATTCTGATAAAGTTTCAATATACTCAAGTTGAAAATGTGGCCTCCAGAGTGTTAACAAGATTTTCCTTCAATTCGACCTAGTGACCTAGTTTTTGACCTCATATCGCCCAGTTTCGAACTTGTCCAAGATTTTATGGAGATGAACGTTCTGATAAACTTTCATGAAGATTGGATGCAAAATGTAGCCCGTAGAGTGTTAACAAGCTCAAATGTTGACGATGGACGACGCACGACGGACGGACGCCGGACAAAATGTGATCACAATAGCTCACCTTGCACTTCGTGCATAGGTGAGCTAAAAATAGAGAAAGTCATTTCTCAGCACATACATTTGCATGTATTGAGTGTGCCATTGCACAGATCAGATACAACTTGTTTATTTGTTTTTTGTATTGCCCTTCAAAGGTGGCAACAGTGGCAAATTATACAATCTTTTTACAAAAACTCAAAGATAAAATTCCTGAACAGGCAAAGATTGTGTTAATGGGAGATTTCAATTATGATCACAAAGAAAACAGTTTGATAGCAGGTTTATTCAACCAGACACTACGACTTCGTCAATTGGTACAGTCAATTTCAACTGATTATGGTACAAGTATTGACCATATTTATACAAACCTAAATATTCAAAGTTTGAAATCTTATGGCACTCTAGAATCATATTACTCTGATCATAAACCATTGTTCCTTGTCTTTGAAATTAACCGCTCTAATTGAAATAAAGCAGACTTCTTATGATGCTTTCAGATAAAGTCATCAGGGTAAAACATGTTTGTTAAACGTTAATTCTTTCCCTCATATAGATGCTTTCTGATGCCTTTGCAGCAGACACCTTTTTGAACAAGAGGGCCATGATGGCCCTATATCGCTCACCTGATTTAATAGAACTTCAATAGTTTTCAAAGTTTTTACTCTTTTTAGGGAAAACAAGCTCCGCCCCCTGGCGGCCATGTTTTTCAACGGATCAAAAATATTTAAACAATCTTGGTAAAGGGTGCCCCAAGGAACATTTGTGCAAAATAATTTTTAAATCGGGCCAGTACTTTTGGACAAGAAGATTTTTAAAGTTTTAACAATGCACATATAAGGAAAACAAGCTCCGCCCCCTGGCCGCCATGTTTTTCAACGGATTGGAAATATTTGTACAATCTTGGTAAAGGGTGCCCCAATGAACATTTGTTCAAAATAATTTTTAAATCGGGCCAGTACTTTTGGACAAGAAGATTTTTAAAGTTTTAACAATGCACATATAAGGAAAACAAGCTCCGCCCCCTGGCCGCCATGTTTTTCAACGGATTGGAAATATTTGTACAATCTTGGTAAAGGGTGCCCCAAGGAACATTTGTGCAAAATAATTTTTAAATCGGGCCAGTTCTTTTGGAGAAGAAGATTGTTAAAGTTTTAACAATGCACATATAAGGAAAACTAGCTCCGCCCCCTGGCGGCCATGCTTTTCAACGGATCGGAAATATTTGAACAATCTTGGTAAAGGGTGCCCTAAGGAACATTTGTGCAAAATAATTTTCAAATTGGGCCAGTACTTTTGGACAAGAAGATTTTTAAAGTTTTAACAATGCACATATAAGGAAAACAAGCTCCGCCCCCCCCTGGCGGCCATGTTTTTCAACGGATCGAAAATATTTGAACAATCTTGGTAAAGGGTGCACCAAGGAACATTTGTGCAAAATTATTTTCAAATCGGCCCAGCACTTTTGGACAAGAAGATTTTACAAAGTTTTAACAATGCACATATAAGGAAAACAGGCTCCGCCCCCTGGCGGCCATGTTTTTCAACGGATTGGAAATATTTGAACAATCTTGGTAAAGAGTGTCCCAAGGAACATTTGTGCAAAATATTTTCAAATCGGGCCAGTACTTTTGGACAAGCAGATTTTTAAAGTTTTAACAAGGCACATGTAAGGAAAATAAGCTCCGCCCCCCTGGCGGCCATGTTTTTCAACGGATTGGAAATATTTGAACAATCTTGGTAGAGGGTACCTCAAGGAACATTTGTGTAAAATAATTTTCAAATCGGGCCAGTACTTTTGGGCAAGAAGATTTTTTAAGATTTGGCAATTTTTCCCTTTTCTGATGCCGCAGCAACCAAAGTTCTACTTGGAATTAATTTCTTTGAACAACTTTGAAAGAGGACTACCTAAGGACCATTCCTGTGAAGTTATTTTGAAATCTGTTCATTGGTTTAGTAGGAGAAGTCATTTGTAGGAAATTGTTAACAGACGCCGACGACGACGACGACGCCGGACGGTGAGTGATCACAAAAGCTCACCTTGCACTTCGTGCTTAGGTGAGCTAAAAAAACAGTGACAAGAGAAGAAATTGCTCAAATCGACCAATTTCTCCTTTTGCCACAATGTTTGCCACTTTTAGTCATAGGTTCTCCATTCAATTATAGAAAGTGTCTGGGTTTTTGTTTACTAAATATGTTCGAAGTCGTCTCCTACAGAATTGTCATATGAGGTAAAGAGTTAAGTCAATTCAAATTATGAAAAACAAGATGTTTTTTTTATTTATAATGTTAATACAATTGTTTTCATCTTTTATCAGACGACTTCCATTAAAGAAGCTTTTGAGAAGAGGACAACTGGTCCTTACAGCCAGAGAATTTAAGTTAAAATAGATACTCGTGGGGGAGTAACAACCTACAGTGAGCTGTGAGTGACGGAAGGGAATGTATTCTAGCGAAAGTGTACGATGACTCAATGTTCCCCAAATACATTAGAAAGACCGAAAAGAATAGATTTCTTGTAATAACACGAGTGTTGAAAGTGTTCATGAGTACAGGAGTGGAGGTGCCAGAGACCCATAAACGAATCGGCGAATGTTTAATAAACCCTCCGGTAGCTGAAACTGTTCCTATTCAAGTTGCATTGGGTTCGCCATCAAAGATACGTGTGTCTGTTTCAGGCAAAATAATTCAGGTATGGGATATTTCTGATTTCATGACTGAAATGCAATGCCATTTACTATACTCCTTAGTATATGTGCAATAAAGTGTTTTATGTGTGTCTCCAATGCTAATAAACAGTAAATTTGTGTTAAATGTGTTTAACAAGTGATAGCATGTTATATATTACTGTTAACACACACACAAACAAGAGGCCCATGAGGGCCTATGCTCTACTGGTATGGTTCTTTGGTCATTTTCAATCCAGAGCATGTATGTATGGTGAAGATCGGATAGTAAATCGGGGGCTCTTTTGTTTTCACAAGCTGGTATTATAGTAATTTTTACAATTTCATGGGCCATATCCAGTCTTGCATTGGCGGATCTGGCTGGATTTTCAAAGGAACCAAGCTCAAATCAGTATTTAACTACTATCTAAGTTTGGTGAAGATCAGATAGTAAATGGAGCCTCTATTGTGTTCACATGCTCAATTATAGCAATTTGGACAATTTCAAGGGCCATAATCCAGTCTTGCATGGGCGGATCTGGCTGGTTTTCGAAAGGAACCGAGTTCTCATGGATATCTAACTACTGTATAAGTTTGGTTGAGATACAATCAAAAGTAAAAGACTGTATCGTGTTAACAAGAAAATGTTTACGGACGCACGCACGCACGGACAATCGCACGACATAAAGCCTTCAGAGGCCATAAGGCCAGTAGAGCTAAAAAAAAATACAAATTACAGTAACTCACTTTGCAAATATTTACCAGACACCTTATCAAACTCAATATAGGACTTATTTATGGTAAAAGAAATTACTTTGTAAACGAGTTCGATTTCCCCTCGTCCGTGTCTGATCGGTCAATCCGTCCCCCTTCTCCAAACGTACCATCTACACAGGAGCAAAGACCAGTGTCTCCCATCAGAAGACTGTGTTTTGAAGGGCGAGGGGTGTGTCTCCATACCAACGAAATTGAGACACCATTTGATTACAGAAGTAGGGGGGGGGGGGGGAGGGGGGGGGGGGGGGGGCCTCTACAAAGCCCGAACGTGCATTCGAATACGCCTGGGCGGAAGAGAGATATTTACAGTTCACGATTATCAGTCACCGGCCACTGCCGCTAGTTTAGATCAGATTGACATGTTCGTAACTAGCAGAAGGAAGTGTCGGCAGTAGCACGAGTGCTGCATGGAGGGCGAGTCTGTTAGCTATTTGGCGAAGGTTTTTTAAGTTCTTAGCTCTCTCGCATATAGGCAAAATGGAGGCCACAGTGTTACGTGAATTTTAGGCCGTCCCATTGACGGGACTAAGACCTCTATTCAGAGACGATGCAGAACCGAGAGAGTGGAAAAGTCCTCAAGGGAACGCACCTCAGTGATGGCTCCAGATATGATGGAACTGTGAATAGTAACATGTGGTCAGTCGTGCATCACCAAACTGAGTGAGTGCACAGACATGGTTACGTAATCAAAACGTCAGAGGGCTCATTGCCCTGTATGATCCGATCATACAGGCAATGAGCCCTGACGTTTTGACAAATTGTAAGGAGCTGCGCTCGTCAAGCGCCATCGCCGGTTTGACACTGACGGAGATTGCGTTGCCTAGTTACCTTATCGAGGATCGTGTGAGCATGCTGTGCCTCTCGGTCACAGATCACAAAACCACACAGAGAGGGCCCTTTCACTTGCTCCTAACTCTAGTCGAGTACCGTTCTCTGATAAAGGTAAGAGAATTTCTACCGAGGACATTTCCGTACAACTCTTCCAGAATAGGGAAGGCGTTTGCCAAAGTGTGGGCCGAATCCGGCCTATTTGGCCAATACAATTGCCACGATGAATCGAAAAAGGATAGCAACACAAATGGCCACAGGAGCATCCGTAGATTCGAGAAGAGACGGCCCGCCAGCTGCGACAATTCTGCGACCACAGAAGCGATTTATTACGACTTGGGGGGATAGCACCCAGGAGTGCTGTAAAAATTGCATCTTGACGAAAAGGAAAAAGGCATCGAGAACACCTGCACCACCGTCAACTGAGGTTACCAAAGAAGTGTCTGTCCAGGCGACATCCAAAACAAAGAAGCTGTTCATTGCCGCCACGGTTCTCAAGCAGCAATATGGCACATTTTGAACGGGCCCTCTAGCGAGCCGATGCAATTATTCAATTATTGTTTAGCTTCTGTTAACACGGCACAATGACTGGAGCTTCGTGTCCTACAGCCGCCTGCGTCGAGACCCGAGACCTCTCCTGTAACCACGGGACTGCCGCCTTGGTCGAGACCCAAGATTTTCTCTCAAGTTTCCACTAGCAGCAATCATCAGCAGAGAAATCGTCAGTCATTTTCGAAAGCATCTCAACGGTTATGCGGGGAGGCGTGCGTATACAACGCGGCAAATGGAATGCAGCTCGGCTAAAAAAAGCAATGGTCAGACCTGTCCCCTGCTAATATTAGGGACAAGATTGAACCGAAGTGAAACGAATGGAAGACAGGAATAAGGAAAGTGTATACTTGTTAGTGTCTTATGATTTCTTTATTTTATTGCGTTTGTGTGTGAACAGGGCAAGTGTATATATTAGTGTTTCTATCATTTATTACATAACATTACTCTCTCTCTCTCTCTCTATATATATAATATATATTCAAAAGGAGAATTTGCTTTCGGACTGGGTGTAGAAATTGTGTTATGCGAGGCAACTGGCAAGAAAGCTAGTTCCGTTGTCATAAAACGTACTTGAACAGTTCGGCCTCAGAAAGCAATGGTCAGGACATGTCCCTGCTAATATTAGGGACAAGATTGTAACCGAAGTGAAACGAAGGAAAAAACAGGAATAAGTTAAGTGTATACTAGTAAGTGTCTTTTATGATTTCTTTATTTATTGCGATTGAGTGTGAACAGGGTAAGTGTATATATAAGTGTTTCTATCATTTATTTATGTACTGCCGTACATAACATACTCTTTCTCTATGTATATATATTCCAAATTAGGAGATGTTTGAGTTGGAACAGGGTAAGTGTATATATAAGTGTTTCCATCTTTTATTTATTTACTGCCGCGTACATAACTCTCTCTCTCTCTTGCCTCTAAATATGGGACCAGTTGGTTTAGTGACTGTAAAAGATAAATACGTTTATTGTGGAATTTCAGGATCCGTAGCTAAGGTAACTTGTGAAGATTTAACATATCAATTGTTAGATGTTTTACTACCACACATATTGTACATATTGAAGATGAACGATTAGTATATTTGAATGAGGAATTTTCTGTAGTTTTTCTGAGGATTGGAGTGGATCGAGTGGATATACGCGGCAAGGAAACTTTAAAAGTCAGAAAGAAATACGATGAACGTAAGTTACCAAACATTGGAAGGATTAAATATAACAGTTAATCTGTGACAGAATGTATCAAGTTTGTTTGGATAGGGGAATGCATTTGTTCTCACAGATAAATTCAATCAGGATGCTATTGAGCAGCATTTTGGAATTCACAGAGCCAGCTGTGGTTCCAATACCATCCAACATTAAATCATTTAACTGTTCCCTTCAAAAACAGAGAATTGTTGGATCTCAAGCATTGGCTCCTATGCGAGGAAATTCAAAACGACGCATTGGAACTTCAGATGGATGACACACCGCCTCTTAAGAAGAGGAGACAACGATAACTTCAAACATCGTTGCTCGTGCAGAAATTAGTGTTAATCGTGTTGTAAATATTTGAAGTTTTATTTTAAGTTCAGTGTAAACAATTTTAAATTACCCAATTGAGTGAATTTCTCAAAACAAATATGGATAAATAAACCAATTTAATTCCATACATGGGCGAATTGAAAGACTTAGTGTCACTGCCTGCAATCCTCTTTTAGACTACTTGACATAGGTTTCACACTATTTCTGCATGTTCACATGTTTATAGCTCACCTAAGCAGGAAGTGCGAGTTGAGCTTTTGTGATCACTCACCGTCCAGCGTCGTCTATACGTCCGTGACTGATTGTGACAGCCATCTGACCTTGAAGATTATCCTGATCATGTATAAGAACTTTGATTTATTTCCACTTGTAAATTTTGTATTAAATACTTGAAAATAGCATTTGTGTAAATATTCATTCCGAATTTGAAGATTTTTTTAAATAATATAAATAAACCGTTAAAAGATAATAGCAGACGAGCGTCAGGCTCCCCCAGGTGGTGCTCTTGTTTTTATTTTAAAAACGTTAGTTCTATTGTTTCTAATAGTTTTAGACTCGATCGCCTTTGCCTTATTCATGCAATTTTATAAATACAATTACAGACAAAATCAGCCAGCAGGAATATTTTTAACAGTCCGCCACCATCGAGAATGATGAACCAACACCAAGCTACATTGCCCAGGGAAATGCATTACCCAGTCGAACTAATCTTGCCCAACAGCCTGATCAACAAAGTGATCCTTGCCTCCATTGATAATGTATGAAACCAAACAACAAGCTATATTGCCCAGGAAATGTAACACCCAGTCAAAATAATCTGCCCAACAGTCTGATCAACAAGTGATCCATGCCACCATCGAGAATGATGAAAACCAACACCAAGCTATATTGCCCCAGGAAATATAACACCCAGTCAAACTAATTTTGCCAAACAGCCTGATCAACAGTGATCCTTGCCACCATCGAGAATGATGAAAAACAACAACAGCTATATTGCCCAGGAAATGCAACCACCCCAGTCGAACTAATCTTCCCCAACAGCCTGATCAACAAAGTGATCCTTGCCACCATCGAGAATGATTGAAACAGCAACAAGCTATTTTGCCCTGGGAAATGTAAACACCCAGTCAAACTAATCTTGCCCAACCGCCCTGATCAACCAAAGTGATCCTTGCCACCATTGAGAATGATGAAACCAACAAACAAGCTATATGCCCAGGGAAATGTAACACCCAGTCACACTAATCTTGCCCAAACAGCCTGATCACAAAGTGATCCTTGTCCAACTAGTATTACTGGTCCAAAAACTGTTTGACCCAGGAATGGTAATCACAACAACAGTAAGTAGTGTTACATAACGCTACATACTTTTGACTTCAGTAAAGTTATTATTCACCAATGTACAATGTGTGCCAGAATGCTTGTACACAACTTTTTCACCACCAGAGGTTTAAGTTGTCGGAAGCTTGTCTTTTGAATCGTTTTGTTTACAATAACCTAATTGTGTATTGTATTGCACATCCCATAGGTGAATTGACAAACGTGCATGTTAGTAACAACAATTTGCTCAAGTTAGTAAACACATTGGGGGAGGTACAAGTTTGAGTTTGTGCCCTTTACCTTTTACTTTGAAGTCTCAAATCGTTTGAAGCTTCTGATTTCTCATGCAACATTAATACATTGTGTTTGTAAAACATACATGTATTTGACCATACAGTCACATAAGTCCAAAGGAACAATAAAATACCAGTTATCCGAATGTTGTAAGTGAGAAACTAATGTAGACACTCTGATTTTAGCATTGTTTGGTCTCTTTTTCAAAGCTCCATGAAAAACATTTAGGCAAAGAAGAAAATTGCTCTTGATGATCAAGTTTGTGTCGATCGAATTAACGAGAGTCGTATGTATTTGTTTTTATTTAAAATGACATGTAGAGTATATAGTTAATCAGAAGTATAGGTAATTTCAGCGATCGGGTAGAACATAAAGAGGAACTAGTGAAGGAATGGAGGTCTACCTCTCACGTTCACAGATGGCTAGCCTCTCTAATGAGGGATTTTCTGATGCAGAAAAGTGGTCATCAGAGTATTGGATATTGCTGTTCGACCAAAGAACATTTGCGGGCATGTCTGCAGTAGGCAAGCCCCAAATAGCAAATTAACCAAGTGACCCCAAGCTATGCCTTCAGAGGTTCGAATTGCAATTCAAGGTAAATCTTTCAACTTTATTCATATATTTGATTACATTAACAATTAAATATATAGCAAAGAGCTGTTTTTTAACAATGTACATTCACATCATGAATAGTACATGTACAAAATGAAAGCAATCCATTTGTTCTAGTATTACATGATTAGGCAATACAATTAATTGATTTGTCTATTAAATCATAAATTTGTGCTGACCAATTGTTAAATCACTGTATTTTCCATAACAATTTTCAATGCTCTGTCTGCATTGCACATCATAAGTTATAGTAAAACATGTACAGAAAATAAAACATGAGAATCAGTCCCTGCTGTATATATTACAATATTTTAGACTTTGCCATACTATGCAACTTTCATTTTGTACCATCACCTTAACTCTGCAAATAAGCTTTTTTACTGTACGAATTCGATCAGGTATAACTTGCTACAACACCGCAGCTTCTGTATCTGACTTACGTTGAGCTGATTGGTCAATTTCCAAAGCCTACATGCCCCCTCGGGATTTTAAACACGAGAAACAACAGATAAGAAAAACAAAGACCGTATTCTGAAATGTCAAACATCGATGTAAAATCGTTATTAAAAGCGACGGACATGTCTTTGAAAGAGCCTTCTAAGGCCGAGCCTACTAAAGTTGAGAAATGTTTTAGTTTATTGGTTCTGGAGAAGAAAACGACCGTAATTCCGGCCGATTTCATATAGGTCAAAGCTGGAAAAGAGTGCCCATACTAAAGCTCGGTTTCGTAACGGAGGGAAAACGTATCCCGTTAAAGTTATTAACGTTTCGGGTAGGTTGATTTGATTAATCAAAGAGTATTGATTATCATATAAATATGCATGAAAAGAAGTTTCGAGCAAACGTTTCTTATTAAAACTGGGATTTTTTGGGGTCAGTAAGTCCCTTCAATCACAGCTTCGCTCCTGGCATAATTTAAAAAAAGAAAACAAATATTCTATACACTTATATCAACTATAGAAGTTTTTTGTTGTACTCAAGTCAATTAACAACATGAAAAGCTTATAAGTTGCATTATATTAATATTAGATATTTGTTTATTGTTTGGATGACATGAAAATAACTTGGAAGTGCTGCAGTCTGTCTTGTGCAAGGACTTGCTTAAAGAAGAAGGGTGATGGGGATACATCAGGGGGCTAGTACAGCTACATAATCAGTTCTGAGGCAAAGGTGACACATTCGTTACATAATATAAAGCTGGAAAAAAAAGAGAATATTTAGAACAAGCATTATGACAAAGAAATTGGTAAAAAGGGAAAGAAAAACTCTGCTGCTGCAACAAAAAGTACATCGTCTCTAAAAAAATGAATAAAGAGAGAGTATGGGGGATTGGAGACCCTCAAAAGAAATGGTGAAAGTAAAAGCAGAGGTCTATATACCCCGACGCTAACCACTCGACCACAGCGGATTCCTTAATTTATAGTAAAACATGTACAGAAAATAAAAACATATGAGAATCAAGTCTGCTGTATATATACTCAATATTTTAGACATTGCAAATACTATGCACTTTCGTTTTGTACCATCATCTAACTCTCCAATAAGCTTGTTTACTGTACCAATCGATCAGTATAACTTGCTAAGCACCGAAGCTTCTGTATCCGTATCGACTTACTTGAGCTGATTGGTCAATTATCCAAAGCCTACATCCAGCGGGACTTAAACACGAGAAACATCAGATAAGAAAACACAAAAGACCGAATTTCCTAAAATGTCAAACATCGATGTAAAATCGTTATTAAAGCTCGGAAAAGTGTCTTTGAAGAGC
>JASEVX010001599.1:0-10000 GCA_031761405.1 Serripes groenlandicus | reverse complement strand
AATACGTTTCCTTTTGTGTAGGTGTGGGGGCGAGTTAGTGACACAAAGTAAAAGACGATAATATACCAAATTGTCAATATTTAGAACTTTCAGTTAAGGATATGATTATCAAATCCATAACACTAACTCTATTTGGCAAAAGTCTATATGTAAATGCAACCACCAAGGAGAAGAATTAATATATGCATATTTTGCTTGTTTTCCCATCCATTCTTCTACTTCTCTGTAACCTTGCCTACATAAACTTGTATATTCCTTCAACTGAATAAATAAATATGTTTAAACCAAGATCAGACGTCTTTCCGAACGGTTGTGAGTCATATGGGTAATAATTCAAACACCATGAATGGCCAAATGTCTTCAATCTGAATCAACTGTGTCTGTGAATTGGAAACGCTGCTTATTAAGAGACGTTTGGCTATGAAGTAGCCATATTCGTGATAGTTTTAATACGGCCACATTACTTTGATTTGTTTAAGTTTTGATCAAAGTGCTTTCAGATACATGTAGCAGCCACTCCGTTTTAGTAAGGGAATCGTCAGAGCTTATTGCTATAGATTTAGCAAGGAGGTCGTCAGAGTCAATTACTTCAGTTGGCGAATTGCGCAGACAATCGATGCCTGATGGTAAAGTATTTTTTACAATGTCGGCATTAAATTACTTCAAAAATCTCTATTTTAGCTCTCCATTACTGAACACCAATTCGAGTTCATACAGATGTGTCTTGATAGTTGTAGAATGTTGTTAATGTCATGGAATATCAGCCGGAGAATGGATTTGATTTGACATACGCAATAGAAAGAACTCCAAAGAATTTGCTGTTAAAATATCGGCATTACAGAATTGAAAATGAAAAATGTATATCTACGCTGTCAACATCATGAAAACACAAGTACATGTCTGTGAATCGAATAGGAGCAGCCTTTCGATTACGATTCAAACATTGTTTTACAGAGAGTCAAGTCCCAGTGATGAAATATATACCATTCAAAAATTCTTTCCAATAGTCAATATCTACAAGACACTTTCAGCGGTGTCAAAGTGCATGCGTGCTATAAATATCTTTTACGTAGAAGAACGTAGAGTATTGGAAACGCAATTCGTATGCCACGACGGAAATACAGTTTTGAATCGCGGCCAAGGCGGATTTTCTTTTGTCTTAGAAATAAACTTCATTAATATTTGTTTCATTTTTGTCATACGATTTCGTCAAATGAGCGGTTCAAACGCCTTTTGACATCTCTGCCACCTACCCTTTCACAAACATATTGAGCTTTCACAAACATATACTGCATTTCTTATTTATATTTGTGTGTGTGAAAACCTATTGGAAAATGATCGGTTCTGTTGTTTTGAGGCATCTATGCCTATTCATAAATGCACGCTAGAGGAATCCCTAAAATGCGCACATCCAATTAGTTTTTCTTGAAGTAGTTTATTGTAAAATAATCTCCAGGAACATTCCATTTCATTCTTGTTTTATAATAGGTTGACACAACAGCACATTGTTAAATTCCTTTGTTAATACAACGAATGTGTTAATTTAAAGGCATTATATAATGTATTTCAAATATGGCAAGACAATGATGCAACACTTTTGTTTTGGAATTTAATGTGCTTTCAACTCAATTATTTTCAAAATAAGGACATAACAAAGTGTTAAGTACTTTGGTGTTTTTATGATAAAGATTCTAATCGGTAAATCCATGTCCAAATGTAAAACGAGATCTCAATATTGCCTATTGCTGGCAGCACTTTCAGTGCTTTGATTTCTCTTAATGGTGTCGTATCTATTCAAGTCAACAGTGCAACATACTGGGTTTACAAAAGCAGCAGTTCTTAAAAATGAAAATGTCCACTGACTCCAAACTAAAGTTATTCTTATAGAATCAAACCTCTATGTAATTAATCTGGTCTGCTTAAGTCCGTCGTGTAATAAGCCTGGAGAACGGTTTGTTTTGTGGGGGTTTTCCGTGAACATCTATAAAGACAACACAGATTTAAGACATTTAATCATCACTGGTGTGATATTTTATGCCGATAATCTTGACGGAATAAAAGATGCCTGAAATGTATATGTAAACTTGATTAGGTGTCATGGTGCATACACTGTGCCTACGTAGTCTCACCACAATCTTTACAATCCGCAAACATGTAAAACAACCACTAACGTAATTCCGACAAAATAAGTAAAACTATATACCTTCTAGTTTTACGCCTTAACCACCTGTATGTTGCATAAAGCCGTATCGAAAGTTTCCCCTCCATTTCTCCGAGTATACTTATTCGCTTGACGCGGTAAAACTATTTTTAAAACCTAGAATGCCAGATGTCATATTTAAATTAATTTCCGTTTCATATGTACAAAGAAGCAACCTCGGGGGAAAAGGGGTCTAGTTGGTCTTCAATCGGGCCTCATTCAAACTTTTAAGAACACATGTATTGATCAAAATTTAATGAATCTCCGAATGCACATTATTATAAAGAATATTAATCTCTATTATATATTGAAATGTACTTAACAATTGACATGACATACATACATCAACACACATTAGATGCTCACATCACAACATAGAAATAGGACGCCATAACAAGACTGAAAGAATGTTTAGATATTGTAAATATTGTCAAAAGAAAAATGTACATGTTGTTGAAGATGAAGTACACTTTGTATTGAAGTGTCCATTGTATGATGATATAAGAAAATGTTATTTTCCTCAAAACTAGTATAATGAAGCATCAGCACAGCTTCTGTTTACCCCTTTCCCCTCTTATAGACGCTTTCTGACGCCTCTGCAGCAGACGGCAAAACGTGCAATTTCTCCTTTTGACACAATGTTTTCCATTTTTAGTCATAGGTTATCCATTCAATTATAGAGATTTTCTATTTTTTGACAAAATACATTCAAAGTCGTCTGCTGCAGACTTGTCTTATGAAGGAAGGGGTTAAAAGAATAGAACTTTTTGGTTTTTTTCACAAGTTAAAAATAGTATGGAAATAGGAGAAATTGAATATTTGAGCAGTTTGTCCGTTCCCCAAAAACAAAGAAAACCATGTCATCGCTGCAGAATTGTCGTATGAGGGAAAGGGTTAAAACGATAATGAAATTTCAAAACAAATCTTTTGAGTTTTATATTAGCTAGATTCTAACAACTGCATTCAAGAAAAGAAATAATTATTTGGAAACATGATGATACCGATTGAAGAAATTAAAAGTTATTAAATAATGTAAAAATGACTGACATGAATATTTTGCCTTCATAATTCCTAAGTTGTACATAGATCTTACTTAATGTACGTTACTCACATCTATTAATTGTTAGATTGAACATGTTTTGTGGGCCGGTGGCCTTCTATTACGAATAAAGATATTGTACTGTATTTTAATGTATTAGAGCAGCAATCTGCAAAAAAAAAACAAAAAAACAATCGCAAAACATTTTCGACCAGTGAAGAACCAGATCTGTCTGAACTGTTCCGCGCTGTTCGCCAATAAGTCGATTAGTAATATAAACATGAATACACTTCGGTAAAGCACTATCATTTAGATCCTGATCCTTAGTATGAATGCGCAGGCAGGTATTTTTCTACACGTGTTATAATTACGTAAAGGTTGATCTACCCAGAGTACCGCGAATTTGTAGGGACATACAGGAAACAACTTGTATAATAATTGAAAGCGTCTTTCACCATCTAAGTGTTGCAAATTAACAATAAAAAAAAGCCCATAAACGTCAGATAACTGATTAATTTTCATTACTTTAGCTTTACCATTCGAAATAAAGAATTCCGTTATAATTAATTTACTGGCATCCGCGTCGTTGCATTAATGAATCTTAAGTTTTCGGATCAGTTTGGTTTACTGGAATATTAATTGGCTATGTGCATATGAATCCATCTTTTGACCCACTGCACTCGAAATTCTGTAGAAATTGTACCAGTGCGAAAGTCGGTAAATGCTCATTGGTTTGTTCGAGGGCAATACTTGGTAATACGAGCTTTTACAAATGTTCTGTATTTAACTATTTTCGAGTGCAATAGTCCAAACTTGTTTACAAGATTCTACTATCAATGCATCCCGTTGTTAATTAAACTTGACATAACAATCTTATTGAAATAAGTCCAAAAACATCGCTGTGCATATATTGGATCTGACGACACCTCACAATAGGTCGTCCCGAATTAACCCTAATTTCATGTCCTGGCACGCGTTTTTCCAGGTGCGTAGCTTTGCAATAATCAATGTGTAGGCCGTCTCGTGAGTAAATCAACATTGTGGACTCTGCGTAAAATATCGACCCGGATCAGCCTAAGCATGCCACACAGGCCTACCCGGATAGACACGTTTCGCCTCCTGTGGATTTTCTGTTTCAGGAATCACTACTCTATACATCTATCCCCCTAAGACGGAATGTGTCGGCCGGATTAGCCTTCGCAGAGAGCGCAGGCTGATCTGGTCGATACATTACGCAGATGTCTATCACCGCAGCTGTATTTTGGGGCATTTTGAGAAAAATGTGTAGGCACGTGCCTACAGTGCCTAAAGGGAGCTACTCCCCTGTTTTCTGTGCAATGGAATCGCAAGATACAACAAATGTTCGTCGATTCCAACAAAATGGTTGCTATACAATCGGAACACTCGGTCATCTCCGCTTTTCTATCTGAGATGTCCCTGAGAAAACCAACATTGTGGACGCTGCGTAAAGTATCGACCCGGATCAGCCTAAGCATGCCGCGCAGTCTAACCCAGAATTCCGTTTTCGAAATCATTCCTTTATACTTCTCTACCCCTGAGACGGAGTGGAACGGCTCATCTCGTTTCTTAAGCAGAATTCATGTTAGATCCAAAGTAAATCAAGAAGAAATGTTGTCTAGTAAAAGAATGTACAAAAAGGAAATAAATAAGAAATTTATAAGATTGTTGATAACCTTAAACAGTCAAGAAGAATTTTGACCCTCAAGCTCAATGGAGCGTCTATAATATATATTCGTCTGAGAAGCCTAAATAATACACTAAAACACTAGTAAAGTGTTTTATGGACATTTCAGTAAATCAAATCAAAATGATGATTCAATTGATCGGATCAAATCAAACAACAATAGTGAACTAATGCACCTGTACCTGTAGATGAAATCATCTTCATTGGTTGATGACATGTTAATGTGAACATATTTGCTCTGCCTTTGTTTTCAATGTTATAATTGACTGAGGAGGTATTTCCGGATATATGGGGTTAAGGTCTTATTTGTCATTGTTCAAAGATAAGGGTGAAATAAATATACGGGTATAATTATTTTGAGTTATTTTTGGTTAAGTATTTACTTAGTTATTAAATGGTTTTCTGAAAAACTACACCACTGTTTTCTTTAAAAATAACTATATCTGTTATCTTTCATAATAATGTTTATATTTGTTTATTCGTTCTGAATGTTGAAACACATGTATTTGTCTTTGATATAAACGTTTGGCTGTAAATGGCTATACGGCAATTATATGCTATTTGAAAGTCGAATATATATCACAATCATAAACAATCAAATACTGTAATTCATAAAATCTCTAAAATTGTACAAAAATCAATATGGTCAGCCAACTTCCGTTATCATGACATAAACGGTAGGATAAGCTGATGGGGGTATTAATATCCCATTGAGATGACACAGTCATAAACCAGTACAGGCATTTCACATTTCTGAGGCATCCATTTTTAAATAAACGTTCAAAAAGGAACAACAAGTATTTAAAAAATATCTATTGCAAATGAAAGATCTGCATCTTGAACCGTTTGAAATGAAGCGATCGGATGTTCTAAAATACCTTAATAAAGCAGAATAATGTTTAGCTCCTTCTTATTTCAATATAACTTTGAGTGACCAACAAAAACCTAAAAAACGACTAAAATGTAAAAATCATAGAATCATACTAGAAATATCATATCAAAAAGCAAATATTTTCCTAACACATTCGTTTGAAATGAAATGATCCATTCATTAACTAATACGTAGGAGTAATTTAACTATTTTTCCCTATAAAACTCTATAGGAGCTTTCGAAACATTGGGTTTTCCGAAAGTTGGCAATGCATACATTTTATTACCAGAAATATGGAGGCTATTATAAGAACTAAAAAAATAACAAGGAAATGTATCATTCTTGTAAAATATGAATATTTTATTTTAAAACCAATCCAATCCGAAAATGTCATGTAAGTACGTTCACAGTCTGAAAACGTTACTTAATTAAAATTTTAATAGAAATGTATTTAATAGGATAATCATTTTCACAAGCAATAACAAAATCTTGTTAACATTTGTTCAACGGTACCACCATGCCAATGAGTTAGTTTTGTAATTACCCGGTGAGTTATTGTCTCCCTTGATTTCAGTTTTCAAAATGGCAATGGATTGACACGATTTTTGAACTTCCACGAGAATGAATGTTATATTTGTGAGGGTTAATTAATGAATACATATAAAGGAACGAGTGAAGCTGGATATAATTTTCAGTTCAGTTTGATTTATTACAATTTTCCAAATAAACCGTAAGTACATCGATATTAGGGTTTTCCATCCTAACTAAAATAATTTTGATAACCTTTTGAAATATAAGATGTTTAGTTTAGAAAACAGTAGGTATGTAGACATCGTTGGTTTTGATACATGTAACATATATGTATGTGAACGTGCTAATGCCCAAGCCGTCGGTTCAAATTCCCAAGTAAAATACTTTCCAATCTTGATTATCTACATCAACAAGGAATCACTAGTTGAAAAGACATAGGATCTAAACACAACTTTACGCCAACGTTTAACCTTATAACAGTCTAATTATATCGTGACCTTGACATTTGAGCATCTTGTTCCCTACCTTTGTATGACCTCACTATATAGTTTGTATTGTATCCTAATTGGAGCTGCAGTGGAAAAATACATAAGTAAGTCAAAGGTCAGGTGTGTTGAGTATCTTTTAATGGCAATACATAACACAGTTGAAGCTGAGAGTGAAAGTATGCGAAATGCATACGAGTAAGCCGAGGTAATCCGATTATACGCGATACCCCACTCGGACCAAAGTCTGCTTTTTCCAAGAATAGCTAACGCGCCATTCTAGTTCGGTAATTAAAAACATCAGTGACGTTATTACTACATCGTGTAGAGGTGCTGCCGAGAACAGACTCTTGGGCGAGAATGAGGGCCAAGAGTAGGGAGAGTGATCCAGGTGGGTCCTCTCTGCGGGAACCATATTGCAATATATAGTAGTAGGAATCGTGTCGCGCAGAGATTATGGCCACTTTGGGCTAATGGGCCATTTACGTAAATATCTTTGTTAACCCTTTCCCTCATATAGACGCCTTCTGACGCCTCTGCATGACATTTTGAAAACATAGTCAGAAATAAAGAAATTGCTCAAAACGAGCAATTTCTCCTTTTGCAACAATGTTTTCCCCTTTAAGTCATAGGTTATCCATTCAATTATAGAGCTTTTCTATTTTTTGACAACATTTGTTTAAAGTCGTCTGCTGCAGAATTTTCGTATGAGGGAAAGGGTTTAAGGAGGCGCTACTAAAATGACTTATGCAAATCAATTTTGTTAAATGTTCGGTGTGTCAGTATTGTACTATGTGTGAGCAGTAAATATTAAATATTGTGTTAGTTTCACTGACTTGTTCCAGGGATTTGGGGTTCGAACCCCGGTCCGGCCATTCATCCTTTCTTATAGTTGGCATATGTCGTTATGACTAGTGCCAATGACTCATTACTGACTCTTCCACCTCTGGACGAAATATTATATGGGAGAAGGAAGCCAGTTGTCTGGCAAGAATGTTGTGTGAAGTTTTGCTACGAGAAAGCCAGGAATAACATTGGCCGCCGTAATATATAACTGAAATATCATTTAAAATGGCGTAAGCTCCAATTAAGCACCAATCAATCAATCACTAACGAAAAGCATATACATATATCAAGGTATGGGTGAAACATGTGATGTAGTTACACGTAGTAGAATCGTAGGTAAGATCTACGTTCCTGATAGTAGTCACCACGTCGAAGATGAAATCTGTACAAATCACCCGAAATATTGACAGTGGACTCGCGATAACTCAAACGAAAATGGAAAATTCGAATATATCGTTTATTTCGAACCAATTCTTGAACCGATCTGTCTTTTGAAAACTTCTGCTGTGCCGTATGCTTGGTATAATTTTCATTATGTTTATTTGGGAATAACAGATAAGATAAATATTTCATATCTGTTCTTTATTCATTTGAAGCACATTTCGTTCATTTAACCGCTGTGGGAGTTTCTTCCAATATTGCTTTACTAAAGCACAAAATGATGACATAATTATTTACGCGAATCTCGTTAAGTGCGCGCGAAGCATCACGCAAATACAAGTGTAACGAAAACGCAAGGGTCAACGAGATAAGTCTAAATGAATAACACAGCTGAAAGTATATTACTTTATTTATCAACACTCGAGGGTTCCCTCGTTTTAACTCGTTAACTCGAAGTAATTTATGGGTGCTTTTCGCGTTCAAGATAGTGCGTGTTTATTGCACTTTCATATCGGGTTTAATTATTTGGCGCTTAGAATTACTGTATGTCCAAAGAGATCGTATCTAGTTCCAATGTCTTGTTTTCCTAACTAGCAGAACGAGAGGTTATCGATCCGTGCTTGCACCTTTGTACAGCATAGGCAACATTTCTATGGCAACCGTTATTTATAAGATTTTCAATATTGAGTCGGTCAAATACTTTATTTGGATTATCGAGTTAAGACGCATTGCAACGTTGAATTTATTTTACTGTTAAATTCTTTATATTTTACAGACAACTTTTGACATTCCTGCGGCGGAGATGAGTTATCATAAAAAGCGTTGTAGGAAAGGAAAACAAATGTTCGACAATGCAATCAACCCCGTGTCAAACTGATCGCAGATGTTCCTAACGCAGATGACACATTGGGTAATCGGTTGAGCTGTTGACGTAAAACTTCTTGCGGCCATTTATTTGACACCATGTCCGTTTACCAGACCACATTCATTCTGAGCGTTGCTTTGGTTGTCATTGGAAACCGACGTGTACAGAGTACAGATTTAGCCGGATGTGGCGATGAATGGGGTCAATCAATCTTGGCATGTCACTGTGATGATCTTTGTGAATTGTATCAAGACTGTTGCCATGGATACGTACACAAATATTCTAACATTTCGTTGAGAAAAGTGAGTGCAGAATTTGCAAAATACGCAACATGTGAAAAATTAGCTGGTTTAAAATATAAAGCAAGCTTTGTTACAAGCCCAATCGTAAAGCAAGCACGCTATGGTAAGTTACTAAGACAATGCCATAATCCATTGAACACTGTTGCTTTGGAAGCAGTTCCGGTTTATGACGTAACGCAAAAGATCAATTTTAGAAATCTAATTTGCCGTTTCCTTTATTTGTTTGATATGAATGTGGACACAAGTGTTAAGAATACAATTCTTTGGACAATTCAAATAACGTCAACTTGCTTTGAAAATATTATCTCTACCTTAAAAGATAATATTTATTCGGCTTTTCTATCCGAGGTTTTCTCACAAAACCATTGCAGGATTAAACTCGTACCACCTGAAAATGCAAATACCAGACTTTGCTTTGATCACATGATGGGTGGTTGTACGGATACAATGGGTTGTGCTTCTTATCAAAATCCTATCATTAACAATGCAGGAAACGTTTTCAAGAACAAACACTGTGCGCTCTGCTTTAACCAACATGCGACCGCAGAGATGGCACAATGGACGAATGATCTAGAAGCAATGGACGATAAAAACACCTATTTGACGTTAACTGAAATAGATCCACTGCATATACGATGGCATGATCCTTGTTTGACAAAAGGGGTAAGTCTATGTCTGTCTGTCTATCTGTGTGTCACCCCGTCTCGCTCTGCGTCTTTCTTGTTGCCCCTCTCTCTCTCTCTCTCTCTCTCTCTCTCTCTCTCTCTCTCTCTCT
>JASEVX010001598.1:0-13756 GCA_031761405.1 Serripes groenlandicus | reverse complement strand
AGCATCGTGCTGAAGATCCCAAGAGCAACGGGCACGAACACTCCGGTCAGCGTCGATAATGTGCGCCTCGACTCGCCCGACTGGTTCTCTAATAGACTCACTGTGGAACCATCGGTGCTGAATAATCCTCTGAACCAAAGTAACCAGTCCATTGCACTGCGTTGGCCACTTCCATTTCCTGTTCCGATGTTACTATGGCTGGATATTGTTGATAGAGATTCGTTAGAATTAAAGGAGATAATAATATTGTTTGTCTGTATGTCCGTACCGTAGGGTCCGAAACCGTGACCATTTCTCCCATTGTTTATTGGCACCCCCAATCGTTCCGACATATTTAATTCACTTTTGTTCTACACTGTAATCTATTTAATGTTTTAACACTAAATCTGTTGCTAAGCAACTGTCTAAGTATTAAGATTTGCGAGCGTAAAATTCCCAAGAATCGATCTGTGTGTTAACATTTCATACAGTATGTACCTGATTAATGTGTTCCTTGATAAGCGTCGTCTGCATTGAGAGATCAAACACCGTGTTAACATACCCTATCAGGACAATTGGAATTATAACTTTCTTACGAGAGATTGATTGATTTGGCTTTAACGCTGTTTTCAACAATTTATTTATTTATTTATTGGGGTTTTACGCCGCTTTCAACATTATTTCAGTTATATCACGGCGACAGTTCACTTATTCATGATTCCTGGGTAAACAAACCAGTACTAGGCTAGAAAATGTGCCTTGCCCAAGGGCACTCCACCATGACCGTAGTGCTGCGACTGGGGATCGAACCCGGGACACCCGGTTTCGAAAATCCCCGACGCTAACCACTCGACCACAGCGGATTCCTGTTTTGAACAAACATAAAATATATATCACGACAGACAGTTAACATAACCATGTATTTCTCTGGGTTTGTTCCGCACAACAGTTTGTCTAAGCAACTGGCATCTTATTCACATATCGAGGGCTTGGAGTGAAACGGTTGTAACTAAAAACCTATTTTGAAAATCCGGGTCAAGGGGCGATTTAGACCCCTTTGTAAACAATGCAAATTTATGTGCCATTGCTCAGAACGAGCAATGGCACCTAAATTTCCATTGTTTATCAAGACAAATTATTTAACGCGTATAAGGACTTTATGGCGAGGTGACTAATCTTGGTAACAAAAAATACCAATTTTAGTTACAACCGTTTCACGCCAAGCCCTCGATATACTGTCAGGTCATTAGGTTGAAGACAAAAGCCTGCTATCACCAATATTTTCTCAATGTCTAACGATGTTACCATTAAACTTTCAAACTTTGTTTTCTAGGTTATTCATCAGATATAATTTTGTAAAATAAAAGGTCTTTTAAATTTACCCCGTTTCAAAAGTATTTGAATTATATCACAACAAGAGAACAGTTATCCATATTTTTTGAGTGAATAACAAGTACTGGACTAGGAAATGCCTCGATTTACATAAGGCAATCTACAAAAGATGGTTTTGTTAACATATTGGCAAAATAAGGAATTAGTATAATTATTGTTTAGACTCGAAAACATCGTGGTAAAGAGAGAACTTGCTTAATATAAGCGGTGTATCTGTTTTTCTACAAGTTTAACCCTTTCCCTCATATAGATGCTTTGTGACGCCTCTGCAACAGACGGCTTTTTAAAAACATGGCGACAATAGAAGAAATTGCTCAAAACGATTTCAGTGCTTTTGCCTAGACGTTTCCAAAATCGTCTGCTGCAGATGTGTTGTATGTGGGAAAATGTTAACCCTTTCCCTCATATAGACGCTTTCTGACACCTCTGCAGCAGACAGCTTTTTGAAAACATAGCGACAAAAGAAGAAATTGCTCAAAACGAGCAATTTCTCCTTTTGCCACAATGTTTTCCACTTTAAGTCATAGGTTATCCATTCAATTATAGAGATTTTCTATTTTTTGACAAAATATGTTCAAAGTCTTCTGCTGCAGATGTGTTGTATGTGGAAAAGGGTTAAAAAATGTCGTCTGCAATAGATGCGTCGCTCATTGACTTTTGATGACAGAAATATCGTAAAGATCGGGTCAATTCACCCTTTCCATGATGCAGACATCTTAACATGGGCCTTTGCAGCAGTCGACTTTTGAGAAGTTCGTGTATGTTACATTTTATATTTCGTAGCTGAATTAAACACGATATATATGTTTGAAATTCCACACTCAAGATTCTGACTTCCGACCTGTGCCTGGATTGACGAAACTCACAAAATCACGAACTATGTCCAGAAAAAGATGAATTCCAAGACACAGACTTCTTATATATATTATATATATTGAACACTGATCACCCAATACATTTAAAAGACTGTATTGCCATTTAATCACACTATAGAAAGTCGTTATCACTTAACACTGGGTACGTTCATTTACATTGGCTAGCTCTCATTTCCATACAATGATACATGCCGTATATAGAACCGATTATCTTTTCCATTCATTGCATGAATAACCTAGGCATTGCTGACTAATCCCGTAATAACACTGTATAAATGCACCGAAAATAGCATGGCTTTACATTTTCTGTAAAAATGCCAGGCTTTGTTATTTTCAGTATCAGACGAACTACTCACTACTCTGAGTCAGGCGAATGCTTTTAGATCCTTTACTCTGTAGCAGACGACAATTTAAAGCTCGTTACAGACGGTATGTGTTGGTCTTTTTAAGCAATACCACAAAATATTGATTGTTTTCACAATGTCTGACATCTGTTAAGAAACAGATATAAATTGTACTCGTATTTAATTTGAGACACGCGATATTTATCTTCTAGTACGATAGAAAGTATTTCGCTGATTCCTGCCATATGCAAGACACTATGCATTGCTGGTTACCGTTTTCCTGTCTGATTCTATGCCATATGCAAGACACGATGCATTGTTGGTTACCGTTTTATAATGCGTAGAAATTCCGATATTGGTTCAGGAGGGCAGTTTCCTATTGGGATGGAAAAAGAGTGTTTGTTTGTTGGAAGTGAACTGTAATGGGGTCATGTGATATCTTTGGTACGATTTATTTGTTTTCAGATCGATATGTCCATTTTACCTGTGTAAAAAGAAAAGCACGTCTATCGTGTACCCGTTCCCTCATAGTTACAGAATATGCAGCAGCCGACTTTGAAGATAAGAAAAACCTGTCTATTATATAAGTTTTGAGTACATATTTAAAATGTGTAAAAAAAAGTAGAAATTTCTCCTTTTGCCATTATGCTTTTAAATATAGTCTAATGCAAAAGCCTAAACTTCCTATGCATGTGGGAAAGGGTTAACATATGAACCGATAGATTGTGAAATCTTAGATATTGAACGTTTGACTCAGGCACAGGACACCAAAGTTCGATCCCGAGTCTGAGCACAACATATATGGTGTCAGTGGCTCTATCATCTAAGACGGTCAGGGTTAGATGTAGGGTTTCTGGGCACAACATATATGGTGCCAGTGGCTCTATCATCTAAGACGGTCAGGGTTAGATGTAGGGTTTCTGGGCACAACATATATGGTGTCAGTGGCTCTATCATCTAAGACGGTCAGGGTTAGATGTAGGGTTTCTGGGCACAACATATATGGTGTCAGTGGCTCTATCATCTAAGACGGTCAGGGTTAGATGTAGGGTTTCTGGGCACAACATATATGGTGTAAGTGGATCTATCATATAAGACGGTCAGGGTTAGATGTAGGGTTTCTGGGCACAACATATATGGTGTCAGTGGCTCTATCATCTAAGACGGTCAGGGTTATATGTAGGGTTTCTGGGCACAACATATATGGTGTCAGTGGCTCTATCATCTAAGACGGTCAGGGTTAGATGTAGGGTTTCTGTTCTGGGCACAACATATATGGTGTCAGTGGCTCTATCATCTAAGACGGTCAGGGTTAGATGTAGGGTTTCTGGGCACAACATATATGGTGTCAGTGGCTCTATCATCTAAGACGGTCAGGGTTAGATGTAGGGTTTCTGGGCACAACATATATGGTGTCAGTGGCTCTATCATCTAAGACGGTCAGGGTTAGATGTAGGGTTTCTGGGCACAACATATATGGTGTCAGTGGCTCTATCATCTAAGACGGTCAGGGTTAGATGTAGGGTTTCTGTTCTGGGCACAACATATATGGTGTCAGTGACTCTATCATCTAAGACGGTCAGGGTTAGATGTAGGGTTTCTGTTCTGGGCACAACATATATGGTGTCAGTGGCTCTATCATCTAAGACGGTCAGGGTTAGATGTAGGGTTTCTGGGCACAACATATATGGTGTCAGTGGCTCTATCATCTAAGACGGTCAGGGTTAGATGTAGGGTTTCTGGGCACAACATATATGGTGTCAGTGGCTCTATCATCTAAGACGGTCAGGGTTAGATGTAGGGTTTCTGGGCACAACATATATGGTGCCAGTGGCTCTATCATCTAAGACGGTCAGGGTTAGATGTAGGGTTTCTGGGCACAACATATATGGTGTCAGTGGCTCTATCATATAAGACGGTCAGGATGAGATGTAGGGTTTCTGGGCACAACATATATGGTGTCAGTGGCTCTATCATCTAAGACGGTCAGGGTTAGATGTAGGGTTTCTGGGCGCAACATATATGGTGCCAGTGGCTCTATCATCTAAGACGGTCAGGGTTAGATGTAGGGTTTCTGGGCACAACATATATGGTGCGAGTGGCTCTATCATCTAAGACGGTCAGGGTTAGATGTAGGGTTTCTGGGCACAACATATATGGTGCCAGTGGCTCTATCATCTAAGACGGTCAGGGTTAGATGTAGGGTTTCTGGGCACAACATATGGTGCCAGTGGCTCTATCATCTAAGACGGTCAGGGTTAGATGTAGGGTTTCTGGGCACAACATATATGGTGTCAGTGGCTCTATCATCTAAGACGGTCAGGGTTAGATGTAGGGTTTCTGGGCACAACATATATGGTGTCAGTGGCTCTATCATCTAAGACGGTCAGGGTTAGATGTAGGGTTTCTGGGCACAACATATATGGTGTCAGTGGCTCTATCATCTAAAAGGGTCAGGGTTAGATGTAGGGTTTCTGGGCACAACAGATATGGTGTCAGTGGCTCTATCATCTAAGACGGCCAGGGTTAGATGTACGGTTTCTGGGCACAACATATATGGTGTCAGTGGCTCTATCATCTAAGACGGTCAGGGTTAGATGTAGGGTTTCTGGGCACAACATATATGGTGTCAGTGGCTCTATCATCTAAAAGGGTCAGGGTTAGATGTAGGGTTTCTGGGCACAACAGATATGGTGTCAGTGGCTCTATCATCTAAGACGGCCAGGGTTAGATGTAAGGTTTCTGGGCACAACATATATGGTGTCAGTGGCTCTATCACCTAAGACGGTCAGGGTTAGATGTAGGGTTTCTGGGCACAACATATATGGTGTCAGTGGCTCTATCATCTAAGACGGTCAGGGTTAGATGTAGGGTTTCTGGGCACAACATATATGGTGTCAGTGGCTCTATCACCTAAGACGGTCAGGGTTAGATGTAGGGTTTCTGGGCGCAACATATATGGTGCCAGTGGCTCTATCATCTAAGACGGTCAGGGTTAGATGTAGGGTTTCTGGGCGCAACATATATGGTGTCAGTGGCTCTATCACCTAAGACGGTCAGGGTTAGATGTAGGGTTTCTGGGCGCAACATATATGGTGCCAGTGGCTCTATCATCTAAGACGGTCAGGGTTAGATGTAGGGTTTCTGGGCGCAACATATATGGTGTAAGTGGCTCTATCACCTAAGACGGTCAGGGTTAGATGTAGGGTTTCTGGGCGCAACATATATGGTGTCAGTGGCTCTATCATCTAAGACGGTCAGGGTTAAATGTAGGGTTTCTGGGCACAACATATATGGTGTCAGTGGCTCTATCATCTAAAACGGTCAGGGTTAAATGTAGGGTTTCTGGGCACAACATATATGGTGTCAGTGGCTCTATCATCTAAGACGGTCAGGGTTAAATGTAGGGTTTCTGGGCACAACATATATGGTGTCAGTGGCTCTATCAACTAAGACGGTCAGGGTTAAATGTAGGGTTTCTGGGCACAACATATATGGTGTCAGTGGCTCTATCATCTAAGACGGTCAGGGTTATATGTAGGGTTTCTGGGCACAACATATATGGTGTCAGTGGCTCTATCATCTAAGACGGTCAGGGTTAGATGTAGGGTTTCTGTTCTGGGCACAACATATATGGTGTCAGTGGCTCTATCATCTAAGACGGTCAGGGTTAGATGTAGGGTTTCTGGGCACAACATATATGGTGTCAGTGGCTCTATCATCTAAGACGGTCAGGGTTAGATGTAGGGTTTCTGGGCACAACATATATGGTGTCAGTGGCTCTATCATCTAAGACGGTCAGGGTTAGATGTAGGGTTTCTGGGCACACCATATATGGTGTCAGTGGCTCTATCATCTAAGACGGTCAGGGTTAGATGTAGGGTTTCTGTTCTGGGCACAACATATATGGTGTCAGTGACTCTATCATCTAAGACGGTCAGGGTTAGATGTAGGGTTTCTGTTCTGGGCACAACATATATGGTGTCAGTGGCTCTATCATCTAAGACGGTCAGGGTTAGATGTAGGGTTTCTGGGCACAACATATATGGTGTCAGTGGCTCTATCATCTAAGACGGTCAGGGTTAGATGTAGGGTTTCTGGGCACAACATATATGGTGTCAGTGGCTCTATCATCTAAGACGGTCAGGGTTAGATGTAGGGTTTCTGGGCACAACATATATGGTGTCAGTGGCTCTATCATCTAAGACGGTCAGGGTTAGATGTAGGGTTTCTGGGCACAACATATATGGTGTCAGTGGCTCTATCATCTAAGACGGTCAGGGTTAGATGTAGGGTTTCTGGGCACAACATATATGGTGTCAGTGGCTCTATCATCTAAAAGGGTCAGGGTTAGATGTAGGGTTTCTGGGCACAACATATATGGTGTCAGTGGCTCTATCATCTAAGACGGCCAGGGTTAGATGTACGGTTTCTGGGCACAACATATATGGTGTCAGTGGCTCTATCACCTAAGACGGTCAGGGTTAGATGTAGGGTTTCTGGGCACAACATATATGGTGTCAGTGGCTCTATCATCTAAGACGGTCAGGGTTAGATGTAGGGTTTCTGGGCGCAACATATATGGTGCCAGTGGCTCTATCATCTAAGACGGTCAGGGTTAGATGTAGGGTTTCTGGGCGCAACATATATGGTGTCAGTGGCTCTATCACCTAAGACGGTCAGGGTTAGATGTAGGGTTTCTGGGCGCAACATATATAATGCCAGTGGCTCTATCATCTAAGACGGTCAGGGTTAGATGTAGGGTTTCTGGGCGCAACATATATGGTGTCAGTGGCTTTATCACCTAAGACGGTCAGGGTTAGATGTAGGGTTTCTGGGCGCAACATATATGGTGTCAGTGGCTCTATCACCTAAGACGGTCAGGGTTAGATGTAGGGTTTCTGGGCGCAACATATATGGTGTCAGTGGCTCTATCACCTAAGACGGTCAGGGTTAGATGTAGGGTTTCTGTGCGCAACATATATGGTGTCAGTGGCTCTATCACCTAAGACGGTCAGGGTTAGATGTAGGGTTTCTGGGCGCAACATATATGGTGTCAGTGGCTCTATCACCTAAGACGGTCAGGGTTAGATGTAGGGTTTCTGGGCGCAATATATATGGTGTCAGTGGCTCTATCACCTAAGACGGTCAGGGTTAGATGTAGGGTTTCTGGGTTGACATTAACACTACATATGAGCCGTTTCACGAGAAAACCAACATAATGGACACTGCGTAATATATCGACTCAGATCTACCTGCGAGGCTAATCCGGGCCTACACATTCCGTCTCAGGGGGATAGAGGCATAGAGTAATGATTCCTGAAACAGAAAATCCACAGGAGGCGAAAAGTGTCTGCCTGGATTAGCCTGCGCGGCATGGTTAGGCTGCTCCGGGTCGATACTTTACGCAGTGTTCAAAATGTTGATTTTTTTTTTCATGGAAAGGCTCATATATATCGGTAGTTCTGCTTTAAAACGACATGCTAACGAATAAACAATACAGATAAATATTGTCAGCATATGGTTGTATATAGAAACCTTTCGGGGCCACCGTCACCCTTGCGTATTCGACAGACGACAACGACAACTCGATGTACGTCGTGGGTAAAGGGTCTTAACGTATATTCGATAAGATAGGAAGGCCTTATCCCTTTCCCATATACAACACATTTGCAGCAGACGACTTTGAAAACATCTCAACAATAATTTGAAAATCTCCCTAAATGAAGACGTAGTTATTGAATACAGTTGAAAACATTGCGTCAAAAGGAGAAATTGCTCGTTTTGAGCAATTTCTTCTTTTGTCACAAAGTTTTTAAAAGTCGTCTGTTACAGAGGCATCATAATGACTATATATGTGGTAAAGGGGTTAATAAATATATGTAAATACATACGCAAAAGAAAAGGAACCTAATAGTATATTGAATATAGTTGAAAACATTGTGTCAAAAGGAGAAATTGCTCGTTTTGAGCAATTTCTTCTTTTGTCACAAAGTTTTTAAAAGTCGTCTGTTACAGAGGCATCAGACAGACTATATATGTGGTAATGGGGTCAATAAATATATGTAAATACATACGCAAAAGGAAAAGGAACCTCATAGTATCTTTACTCACAAATGAGTATTTTAATTGTTTGTTTATTTGTTATAAATATGAAGAACAGAAACTGGCGAGCAATTGCATATTATGAAATGAATTCGATATTACATACATATAGGTTAGTAAAACAAATATTTCTAATTAACAAACATTCGCTAATATAATAGTGCATCTTACGTAGAGGTAAATTGCAAAACCTGGCATGTCGAACAGGATCTTTGGTATTTAGCTCAATTTTAAATTGGCGTGTTGTTAGCGCTTGCAGTTTACTTCTTGTAAAACACCAAATGTGTGAAGTCTTCGAGACTAATAAGCTATATGCAATGAACATTAGATGATTGTTTAGCTTGAACAGGCACACCGTTCAAAAGATAACTTTGACATGCTTTACTTACATGTATCTGTAATAAATAAACAATGACAATATTGAGGTTTTTTTTAAAACAATACAGATTCAGGTGAGTCAGCTCTAGTTAGCTTAAACAGGCAAACCGTCCAATGGGTTACTTTGACATGCTTTACTTACATGTACCTGTAATAAATAGAAAATGACAATATTTAGGGTTTTGCAAACAATACAGATTCAGGTGAGTCCGCTCTAGTTAGCTTAAACAGGCAAACCGTGCAATAATTTACTTTGACATGCTTTACTTACATGTACCTGTAATAAATAGAAAATGACAATATTTAGGGTTTTGCAAACAATACAGATTCAGGTGAGTCCGCTCTAGTTAGCTTAAACAGGCAAACCGTGCAATAATTTACTTTGACATGCTTTACTTACATGTACCTGTAATAAATAGAAAATGGCAATATTTACGGTTTTGCAAACAATACAGATTCAGGTGAGTCAGCTCTAGTTAGCTTAAACATGCAAACCGTGCACTAATTTACTTTGACATGCTTTAATTACATGTTTCTGTAATAAATAGAAAATGGCAATATTGAGGTTTTTGAAAATAATACAGACTCAGGTGAGTCAGCTCGAAACCAGTTGTCTCACCTGAAATCAATATTGTTTGCATTTTAGTTATAAAAATATTCCAAAACTCCTATAACATGACAATTAGAGTCGTCCGATTTTTAACATGGAAGAGTCTACTTTTAGGAATTCGGTGTTGAAATAGTTAAAGTCTTCAAGACTTGTTAGTTGTTAGTTGTTACTAATATCAACATTAACTAAACGCCAAATAAACGTTCATAAACTCAATTCAAACATATCAAGTGTTAATATATAAATATCACTAGCAAATATAGTGGATTCTCTATATGGTTCAACATTGTCTCAAATAAAAATTCAGGCGCCGGTGAACGGACCTTAGTGAAGTATTTACACCAATTTAAAAGTGGACATAATTGTAGTCTCAGTCTCCTTCGTTCACTTCTCAACTATTAATCCCTATGGTCAGATTTATCTCGTCACAATTGTGGTCCTGACTATCAATGATAAATCCAAGTATGTATGGCGTTAGTTCCACACCTACCAACGAAATCTAACATCAAATATGTTAAAATGATATGCATGGATCTGCCGGATAACGGATAATAAACCTAACTTTGATTCAGGCCGACACTTAAGAACACATTAAAGAAGACATGCGAGCACCCTGCCTGAGTGACGGCCTGTTCTAGCGTGTCCCTCGGTAAATGCTTCGATAAGAAAAGCATCAACCTCCGCTTTAGATTTCTCTTGTCAGAGTTTGATGTGGAATGCGACAGCTCAAAGAAGACTTCGTAAGTTTTTATGTTCATGATACGATATTGATACAAGTAATCGCACAGCTCCATGGCGTCAAAATCGGCTTGTACCAAGTTTGCAAACAAATCCTGGATATGCTCTGCAAAATTCACAAAATGTGTACCTGTACATTCAGTACCTATCTTTACGTTATCAAGACCATGCTCGAGATCTTTTATATTCGATACCGCAACACCATGATGGGTTCCACCTTGTTTACTGGCTTTGTGTCTTTTGGAATTGCGAGTCTTTGTACGTGCAAAATCACATGGCTTTTCACCTTTTGGGTCAAGATTAAAACCGAGTTTGCTTATGTCATATTGTACTGGAAAGACTTTTGTTTTTGCTATGTGGAGGTTGTTGCAATCGTCACCAAAACGGTTTTCATTTTCATATTCAGGTTTTTTGTCTACGCCCTTCGTCGGTCGGCTGCTGAAGACATCTTTCTCCGAGCCTTCTTCGTCGCTCTTTTCCTGGAATGTTGTATCGTTATTGTTCTTCTTGTCTCCGTAACTTTCCAATGTACCATTTATAGAACGTGTTGCTGCTTCCCCTTCCTCGTCCGAAGACATGATTGGTGAGAACCAGTCCTCATTGTCGCTTCTGTCTCCCGTCACATAAACATGGCCGCTGTCGTTTCTAGTGTGGCCCTTCTTAAAGCTCTCCTCTGAACCATCTTCTGACTTAGGCTCGTTTCTACTTTTAAATCGGTCATCGGATTTTGTGTTGGTTAGGGCAGCTGTGGTAAATGAATTACAGAATTGTTAATATTTTTCTAAATAAACAGAAACTTCACTCAATATGAACATTGCCATAACATATCGATGATCACGATCGGACTGTGCTCGAGAATGTCTCTAAGTGGCGAACAGGGATGACCCCTGGCTCAAAAGTCAAAGTTTGGATTCCGGCATTGACTCTTTAATTCTAAAGGCAAGTCTACCAAATGACAAAAAAAAATCAGGAGTTAAAATGAGTGAAGTACAGAGATAGGCCATTCAATTCTTTGTTTGGAATAGAATTTTCAATGCAAAAATCGTTGAAGTGTTGACAAACGTCTATGGTTAAACTGCAGTGAAGAAAGCATCAGTATATACGTGGTTTAAACGCTTCGAGGTGGGAAAAGAATACACCAGGGATGTTATGCTTAGCAGTCATTCGAAATCCTTAACGTAGTCATGCGTCCACGGCACAGTGCAGGTGTCTTTATATTACATACATACAGAAAAGTTTAGACGCTGCTTTCTAGAATCATTGCGTGAACAAAGTGTGAAGTGTATTTTATTCAATGCAGTGTATTTTGAACAGCACTGAGTGAATTATCATAAACGTCAAAATGTGTTGGTCCGTTATTTGTAAGTGACGTAACCGTAGTAACGATAACACTACATGTACTTGAGAAATTACTGTGCGAATGTTGTGATCAAATTGATATTAAAACAATATCTCAATAAAGTTCCAGCAACATAACTGCCATTCTAAAGAAATAAGAGGCTTTCTCCCCCCGAACTGTTTGTACACCCCCTCGCACATTCATGTATATACATTTTTCACAGTGTTGCCTTTATATTTACAAAGTTGTCTGATGCAGTTTTATTGTAAGTGGGGGTAGTGCTAAACCTCGAATATATCCAATATATGGTTTGAAATATATCGCTCTATTTGGGGGAGGGGGATTCTTTTTGGAGAAAGTGTGTTAGTTTTTGTATTGTCAACAGTGGACCAGAAAATGACAGGTTATACTTCTTGTCTAGAAAATGACAGGTTATACTTCTTGTCTATTTTCGTAAATAAGGTGTTTGGTCCTAGATTGTCATAACATTTTTCTATAATTACCAATTGCTAAGTCGGTATTCACTGAAAAGCCCACCAAATCCTTCAAATGTGTGTTTTCAATCTCTGTATTAACGACTTTACGATAATCCACATGCCTTGCATCTACACAATCTTCGCCAAACCCTCCACCGGCATTAATTAACTGTACGGGTAATGTCGCCATCGTCATCCACTACATGCCCTGAAATACACATGTATACACTTGTTATCTACATGTTCATTGATAAAGTTTTGCTGATTTAAATCGTTTTACACTTGCAAAATTGTACGACAGAAGCTAAGAGAGTGTTGCTTTGACTCAATTGCGAGTCGTGCACATCCAAAACATACTGTGTGCATGCACATGGAGATGTGAATTTACAATAGTCGCAAATGCCATCCGGTTGATTTCCTGTGAGCCGCTTAAAATCTTTGTGCTGTGTGCACATCATACATGGGTTTTTACTAAGAACCCAAGACCAGGGCAAGTATGTAGTATTCTTAATACTTTAATTGATCTTAAAACCCTAAGTGAGTACTCAAAAGAATCGTCGTATTGAAACAATAAGTGTTGGTTAGCTAATAAGAGAGATATCAGTACGAAAGACAAGTTCACTCTTACACATCAACTTGTTTCATCATCCTTGAATGTTGACATTTATTCTAAATAAATAATGTAAACGGTTATTTAGGCCACGTATAGGATGATAATAGTTAATCTTGTTCTATTCAGGGCTGGGTTATACAGGGGTGAACATTCCGGATTCCGATGTACTATTTATTGCGTGTTGTTATAAAATAAGGTATTTCCCCGAAATATGAGACAGCTCCATGCCTTTATTGACGTCAATCATGACACAATCTCTCCATCGTGTTTATCCTTTTTTCCCTAAGGTATGCTTCTTTACAAGTTTACATTGTGATTCATCCTGCTTTCAACATCATTTCAGTTATATCACGGCGTTTCACGGAGGAAGCACTAGTTCTACCGGTATAATCTTTCCAGATACCGGTGTACCAGTGGTGATGCTTATCACGAATAGCTGATTGACAATGGGAAGTCATTGCTACCGCCGTTTGAATTGTAAGAGATTGGCATATTTACATCATTGCTTGTTGCATGAATAAGCCAATCGAATGTTTGCTCGTTCACACAACTAGCGCTATGGATTTGACAAGAGACCCGGCGTCGAGGGCTCAATCCGGCTTGCGGTCACCATAGACGACGTCTATAATATCGTGTCTTACAACAAGTTAGCCATTCAGTTATCATTGTATCCTGCTGTCGTGATAAACTTAACATTCCATTGATATCAGCGTTAACCCTTTCCCGCATATAGACGCTTTCTGACGCCTCTGCAGCAGACCGGCTTTTTTAAAACATAGTGACAAAAGAAGAAATTGCACAAAACGTGCAATTTCTCCTTTTGCCACAATGTTTTCCCACTTTTTGTCATAGGTTATCCATTCAATTATGGAGATTTTCTATGTTTTGACAAAATACGTTCAAAGTC
>JASEVX010001597.1:5000-13756 GCA_031761405.1 Serripes groenlandicus | reverse complement strand
GTATGTAGGAAAGGATTAAGGACAGTTTTATCGTAGGAAAGGATTAAGGACAGTTTTATTGTATGTGGGAAAGGGTTATGGACAGTTTTACTGTATGTTGGAAAGGATTAAAGACAGTCTTATTGTATGTAGGAAAGGATAAAGGACAGTTTTATTGTATGTGGGAAAGGGTTATGGACAGTTTTATTGTATGTTGGAAAGGGTTAAGGACAGTTTTATTGTATGTTGGAAAGGATTAAGGACAGTTTCACTGTATGTGGGAAAAGGATAAGGACAGTTTTATTAAAATGTTTAATGTTTGTGAATACAATTGATATTAGGTGTAATAGATTTTTCTATGTAAACTATTTAAAAAGTTAAACTACACTTTATTATCATATCTATGTATTGAAGTTTAACGCCATATTCAACGATATTTCAGTTATATCACGACGACAAGGTCACATAACGTGTGTTTACTCGCTTCCGCTAACCACTAAGCCACCTATCATTATTTCCTTGCAACTGGCTACCTTCCCCCATAGACTATAAAGCTCGTACACACATACACACATACTGATTTAATATATTTTATTTAACATATCACCAATACATTTTTGTAATTCGCCTTTAATGATAATCCTCGAATTGTGTACTACAAAAACATATATTTTCTAACATAAATATTAATGAATTTTGAACTTAGAGGTGGAAAATAAAACATTATGGAATAAGGAGTTATCATTCTGGTCGAGTTTGCCTCTTCTAATGTGCTACAAACGTCGCTTCTATAAACAAATTAACTTGCTATGATTATATTATGATACAATCGGTAACATTTACTACTCCGTGCGCATTTTGGCGCATCTGAAGCAGACGACCTTTGAAAGCATTTTTACGAAAGGAGAAATTCCTTCATAATTGAGAGTTACAATACTTGCTGAATACTGCAGATGTGTTGTGTGTGGGAAAGGGTTTATCGGATAGTGTTAACCACAGTCTCGGCTGATGACACGCTGACATATATATCAATAACCACATACTTACTGGGATTGGATTTTGGTAATTAGAAATTCAATACCCCTATTGTCAATTATACTTTCAAATAGTTATCACATGCTGACGCGTTCGAAAACGAGGAAAGTGCGCCAGTTGGCGTTGTTTATGATCTTGTACTTTTAACAGATAGTTTTACGTCATTGTGAAGCATATACAGGAAACTTGTTCACAAATTCCATGAAATATAAGGGCTACTTATTACTTATATCCGTTGATTGGGATTCCATGTTTATTTTGCGAATTATGTTGGCTTCTGCAATCAGATTTCACTTATGAAACATGCGAAACATGCGGAGCAATCAAATGCATTACTCGTATTTACCAATTCATTAATATGAATAAATATATATTTAAGAGCAACTTCATCATATAAATATTAAGTACATGTATGACTGACAATTATGATTAAATGCTTTCTGTATAACATATGTATATGAAGTTCAGCTTGCTCCATATATGTTGTACTATTTCCAAAACGATGTACAGTTTTAGTTTTTGTTTACCTTCATTATGCAGAACTAAGAATTTGGCGAGCACACTGTACGTCATTATGAAGTGTTTACGTACTCTGTTTTACCGATTTCTCAGAAGTTTCATAGACATAATACTACACTTACTACATAAGTATTCATTTGATGAAATCGATAGATATGTTAGTTACCTGCGGTGACAACTAATTGATTGATTATTCGGGGTGAGCGACGCTTTCAAAATGTTTCAGTCATATCACGGCGGCCAGTGCACTGCCCACGTGTTTATTGGCTTTCTCCCTATCAGTTCTCAACACAACAGTATTTCGAAGCAACTGGCTGCTCTTCCACATTGACTGTTAGCCCAGTGTTGGAAGACGAATAACGCTTTTTTCATTGACGTTTGTCAAACGTCGGAAAGAATGTTGACCAAGCTAGGGTTCAAACTCAAGACCAATCTTCGATGACAAGAGATCGACTTCAAAATTCAGAAATTGACATATAAGTTTCTGGCATGCTTATGTAAATTCTATTTGAACAGTGTAGATCTTGATCCATAAACACGACAGAGGCAAGCGTGCACCAGAAAATCCCAAATTAGTACGACAGTTACTATACCGGAAATGTTTCAATGTATTTCTCCCTTCCCATACACTCAAAGAAAGAATATTTTAGGTTCATAAATGGGACACAACGAAAAAACAAACAAACATCGGTCGCAGATTCAGATCAACGTGTAGATACGCACGCTGAGATCAGTACTTTTATTAGAATAGTTATACTTGATAAATTGTTTCCATTTGTTGCGTTTTACCGTTTTAAAGAAATATTCACATACATATTTAAAACCACGCATGAGAAGACGGCATATTGATGGTAAACGTTATGTATGCGCGGGCCTTTTTTTCCTTATATATATGAGCCGTTCCACGAGAAACAAACATTGTGGACTCTGCGTAAAGTATCGTCCCGGATCAGCCTAAGCATGCCGCGCAGATTAACCCAGACAGACACTTTTTGCCTCATGTGGATTTTCTGTTTAAGGAAGTATTACTCTTTATCTCTATCCCCCTGAAACGGAATATGTCGGCCCGGATTAGTCTGCGTGGATTGCGCAGGGTGATCTGGGCCGATGCATTACGCAGAGTCCATAACGTTGGTGTCCTCATGGTACGGCTAATATACATGTATATATATTATATAATATAGCTGTTAGACGTTTTACAAATGTCCCCGTAACATAAGATTCAAACTTTCAAATTTGGGATATTTATTATCTGATCGCCTTTGCGTCAGCACTAACACTACAGCCGTGGTATCTGTATTGTGAAGCTGCAGGTAATTTGTAGTTTTTGTTTCTGTTTGAAATGTGGATATCTTTCTAGCATTACAACATGGCGTTCTGTTTATGGTTTTTGCATACACATGTTGTAAGCGTTCTAATTTAGCACTTGTTTCTTTCACAACTGTGGTTGCAACATAATGTTACAGTAGATACTCTCTAGCTGTTTAATTGTTGAAATGTGGAATTTGGATGTATAGACTACATTGATTGGTGTTTTTAGGTGAATTCGCCTTTCATTAAACTCTTACTTTTACCTTGGAGGGCGACCTAAAATGTGTGCAAAATCTTACAGATTGCGGCAGCTTTAAAGGGAGTATTTCAAATAACCAATTGAAACCAATCCATGGATATTGGCGGTAAATATGTGTTGATAGTCCAGTCAGTAAGTGGGGGAAATAGGCTCAACATCAAACTAATTACAACAGAAATGATATTATTGTTTTTGGATAGTTTTTTACCTATAACATCACTGATAAAAAATCTACAAATCTATGCAAGGAATAAATTTAAGCGGACGTTGTACCTTAGTTTTAATATATATCTAACACAAATGTAATCTGAATAAATCAAAGTACTGAAAGAACTAGTAACGAATTATTTTGAAAATGCAATTAATAACTGCATTTGATCATGTTTATTGTTTGTTTTAAACTTGCTTTAAAGGTAGTTTTTTTTAGTTCGACTGTTCGAAGAATATGAGAGCTATTACAGTCACTTGTGCGTCGGCGTTGGCGTTGCAACTTTAGTTAAATTTTGAAACTTCACTCACTTATTGGGCATCATCAAATGACCTTGCAGGACAAGTCCCATAACTCTATATCATATTTTGACACAATTAGGCGCCTTTTTCGAACTTAAAATTTTTAGTTAAAGTTTTGCATGCATGTTGACCTTCCTTATTGTGGGGTGATGGGCTTCCTGCAGTGATTCACTCTTTACTAATTATTTTAGGGAGTGAAACATATTTGACCGGAGCTCTGTATCACAGAGATGCAAACAGATTTGTGGAAGTATCGTTGTGCAATTTTATCTGTTTCCTTAAGATGACAGTAGAAAAATAAAATGACAAATAACACTTAAACGCACACAGGAAGATCTCACCGTTTTGTCTCCGTTTCCAACTTGAAAACGATGTTCTAATTATAGACCATTCATTTATATGTATCAGCCATTCGGGCAAAGGTGCGCGTCAAAATGCTTGTTTTATCAAGAAAAGCGTCTATTTGTCGGAAAGTGTTAAGTATGCTGGTCATTATCTGTTTTTTGTGTAACCATCTGCAACATGTTTGTCATGATGCATTTGATTTATCAGGGTATTCATACCATTACAGTATTGTCTATTCTTACTTGAACACATATGATGGTATGCGAATTAAATATTAAATTAAATTGATAAATCACTTAATCTTGATAAACTTTATTATTTGTGGGACACATTGTGTATAACTAGGGAAGAAAAGACAAAATACGTCACTGCATCAGTCAAAATCATCCACGGGAACTCCCGTATCCAAAGATCGATTGTTTTGGGGGAAACTTTTTCATGATGTTTTCTTTTAATTGGCTGTTGTTTATTTACCACGTCATCGATTAAATTATTAAAAACGTATTCTGCTATTGCAGAACTCAGCAGTTCTTACATTTTGATATATTTTAATAACGAACCAGGTTTAATTGGTTGTGCAGACGGATCTTTTACGCTTGGAACAGACATTATTTGTGTATCAATTCCGAAGCGTGATAACTCGTTGTTCCGTAAGAACTGCACATACCGGTGAAGTAGGTGAATTACATACGGTGTTAGGGTAATTTATTCGATCGCAATTATATTTAACGGATTTAAATGCATGATACGACGAACAGCAACTATTTTCATTCGTTTTCCTGCATTTAAATGCGTGATCATGTATTCACGCACCTTATCTGGAGCTCTGCAGATACATTGCTCTACAGCGTTGGGTCGAAGGTCAGGTTTGCTAGCGTTACATAATGGGCACCTCTTAACTACGTCACTCACTAGTCAATGGGCGTACAACTCAAAATTCCTTCATGCCTACAGACACATGAAATATATGCCTTTATTATCAAATTGATATTCTCTTGAGAATTGATCCTCTGTGTTGATTAGATAGTTTAAATATGACTTCACTTCATTGAAATAACACATCAAAGTGATGCAATATCGGAAAAAAATACTAGGACTATTTTCAGCAAAGGTGAAGTTTAACCGAACGCGGAATTGTAAAGGTCAAATCTTGTACCAAACAGATAAACTCATTTATTGTTTGACATCACAAAATCATGTTTTTTACCCCAAAAAGAAGGTCACACTCAGCATCTTCAGCATTCAAATTAAAGAAAGGTATAAGATGTAACTACATTCCAAATATTAAAGCGGTAGCACAAATACTTATTGAGAAAAATTAAATAATTAAATGAAAAGGCCAACTTGCCCTAAAACTTTAACCACCCAAAATCACGTCTTTAACCCCAAAAAGAATGTCACACTCAGAATCTTCAGCATTCAATATGAAGACAGGTATTAGATGTAATTATGTTCCAAATATAAAAGCCCTAGCATAAGTACTTATTGAGGAAAAAAAAGAAAAAAATAATTCCAACTTGCCCTAAAACTTTAACAACCGAAAATCAGGTTTTTTACCCCAAAAAGAAGGTCACGCTCAGCATCTTCAGCATTCAATGTGAAGAAAGGTATAAGATGTAACAACATTCCAAGTATTAAAGCCGAAGCACAAATACTTATTGAGAAAAAAATAAAAAATTAAATGAAAATGCCAACTTGCTCTAAAACTTTAACCACCCAAAATCATGTCTTTTACCCCAAAAAGAAGGTCTCACTCAGAATCTTCAGCATACAATATGAAGACAGGTATTAGATGTAATTATATTCCAAATATAAAAGCCCTAGCATAAGTAATTATTGAGAGAAAAAAAAAAAAAAATTCCAACTTGCCCTAAAACTTTAACCACCGAAAATCATGTTTTTTACCCAAAAAGAAGGTGAAGAAAGGTATAAGATGTAACTATATTCCAAATATTAAAGCCCTAGCACAAATACTTATGAATGAAAATGCCAACTTGCCCTAAAACTTTAACCGGACGCCGACGCCGACGCCAGGGCGAGTAGTAAAGCTCTCATATTCTTCGAATAGTCGAGCTAAAAATTAAAGAGCATACTTTGGCCATAACAAAGGATTTATAAGTAATTGACTAGACAATAATAATGTTAATATCATGTTTCTTGCATTATCAAAACATATTTGGAATTCGTATTGCTGTTGTCTATTATTTGAACAGAAAATAATAAAGACTTTCAGAAAATCAAGGAATACATTTATAATGAACGAGGTTAAAACATGAGGGCCAAGATGATCCTTAATCGATCACCTGCATTATGGTAAAGAAGCACATAGATCAGCCCTTTTCTGATGCCACCTGGCGACTGCCTTTTTCAACCAGTCAATATGACTGGAACAAATTATGTAAGGGGTCACATTTCTGCTAAACCCTTTCCCTATTAGAGACGGTTTTTGAGGCCTATGCAACAGACGATTGAGGAAAAGATTGTAGCCACAAGAACAATTGCTCCTTATGAGAAAGTTATCCTTTTGCCACACTGTTTGATAAATAATTATAATTTGAATGAGTGAGTCAATAGCTCATGTATAGGAATTTGGGGTCTTTCATGTTGATACCACTTTTTTGCGGGAAACGACGTCGCTCCATTGACGTTACGCCAAGATGAAGTGTAACGGAACTGACGTCACGCCCTTCTTTGGCTACGATACAGTCAAAATTTAGTTTCGGGCGTAGAATGCCAATGCTGTCATTTTTTGGACGAACGGGAAAACATATTTTTTACAGATTATGTTCTTTTATTAATAGAGATGTTCCATATTTTTGCCTTTATGAGTGGGCGTTCCAGCCTATAGGAAAGGACACCTAGTGTGTTCTCGAGTAGCGTCCTTTTCACTGATTTGTATACGCTCATTATTTGTTTTGCTATCAATTTCAAGTTGAACCTGCTATGGTTATAAATAACCGTTGTCTTTGAAAGTAAATAATACAACCGTGACATTGAAGGGAGTGAAAAAACTAGCGGGCCCTAAATTAGAGAGGAATTCATTGTAATCTAACGAAAGCTCTGAAAAGAATTTAAAAAATCGATGCCCCTGTATACATATATGGAAACAAAAAGTTATACAAGGTTAACATATAAATAATCAATAAACTTATCAATCAAAGAAAGGACATTGCACGAAAAATGTTAACCCTTTCCCACTAACAGCAAATCTGCAAGACGACTTTTAAAACATCTTCGCAAAAGTATCGAAACGTTCTATAAATGAAAGTATAGTTATCTAACAGAGTTTAAAACAAAGTGGCAAAAAGAGAAATTACTTGTTTTGAGCAATTTATTCTATTGTGACAGTGTTTTCAAATGTCGTTTATTGCAGAGCTAGGTGTCAGAAAGCATCTATACTGTATGTGGGAAATTTAAGAGTTAACTTGATACATTTCTAAGTACATGAAATGTTGTTTAGAAAAGATGGGTTAAACTGTTATCATTTCCACAGCTCAACAAATCTGTAACAGACACCTATGAAAACATCTGGAAAAAAATTTGAAACATTTCTTCTTCTTCAACTATTCAATTATTTGTACTTTCATAATTATATAGAGAATTTCCGTATTTTTGCCTAGATGTGTTCAAAGTCGTCTACTGCAAATTTGGTGTACGTGGGAATTGGTTAACATAAGGGACTGATTCCTGTCTATCCTCCTCGCAGCATAGACTTGTGGAGAAACATAACATAAGCACTCAGGGATCAAGGTCAGGATGCCGGTTTCGGTACGAAGGCAGCGACACGCTGTGAACTTGAAATACTGTTCAAATAAAAACAAGACGAATTTTGATGCTAAGCATCAATAACGCCGCGCATCATTTTAGAGCATGACTTAAAGGGAAGCAGATGCAAGTCAATACATTTAAATAACCTGTGCAAACGGACAGGATGTAAATATTTTGAACAAGAAGGCCAAATGTACCTTTATCTTAAACAAGAAGGCCAAGATGTTCCTTTATTGCTCACCTGGATACCATAGTCTATAATAAAATGTTATCAAGAGCAAAAAGGGTCCATTTTGACGTAGGGATTATACACTTTAAATGCTAGGATCTATGTGATATTCAGCATGTAAAGTTTAGTCTTCAAACCATTTGGTTTACCGTTTGCTTAACATTGACTGCAACAATAAAGTGTCATACAAGCTGAAGTTTCTTAACTTTAAATCTGCTCTTACTAGATCAATTAGATAAACAAAAAACATAGATACTGAAATATTAACAGATATTAACTTAAGTGTTAATGCCTCTAGTTATACGTTAAGTGCGACACAAGCTTTGTAAGGAGAGAGGGAAATCTATTCTCCTTCCAGTTGAGCAGAAATATGATAACAAAAGACGAGAGTATATAAACAAAAAATACAAATAATTCTAACGAGTTTAAAGATATTTAATATCAAAATTAAGCATTTATGAAAAAGTTCTCTTGTATAGTCAACATATAGCAAGTATAAAATGGTCTGAATGAACAACTGTATGGGGAGGAATGAATCGAGTCGTCAGAGCAGTAAACCAAACAATTTAAAAAGCGTGGCCTAGTGAACTCCGTAAACCAACTCATAAAAAAAGCTTAGCCTAGTTACATGTAGTTGGGGAACAGTTATTAAAAACAATTTAAATGTGCCTAAAGTTTTGTAATAACGGTAAACGATGTACATATTTTGTATCTTGTTGTTTCTTAAATCAGTTAATACAATTTATTCAATCATAAAGGCTGTTTTTTTAAACATATTACAGAGTTTTTCTTTACAATAAT
>JASEVX010001596.1:0-13765 GCA_031761405.1 Serripes groenlandicus | reverse complement strand
AGAGAGAGAGAGAGAGCGAGAGATAGAGAGAGAGAGAGAGAGAGAGAGAGAGAGAGAGAGAGATAGAGAGAGAGAAGAGAGAGAGAGAAAAGAGAGAGGGGGGTGTCCGTCGTGGCCGAGAAGTTAGCGTCGAGTATTTGGACCACGGCGACCGGGTTCGTTCCTCAGTCGCGGTAGTCATATGAGCGTGTCCTTGGAAAAGGCACATTTCCTAGCCTAATACTGTATTGTTACCCCAGGGATCATGAATACAAACCGTTGACGTGATATAACTGAAATAATGTTAAGAACGGCGTAAAATCCCAATGAAACAAAACAAAAAAACATCCAAACATGTCCAACGAATGAAAATATAATATCGTCATATTCCGTTTTATGTCTGACACAGTGGCGAGAAGTCCGGCGGTATGGAAGTCGGTCGGATTTCGACCTCATATATCGGTCTTTTTATGTAGGTAAAAACGTCATATTCGGTCAATACCCGTGTCACAAAGAGCCAGTAGCCAGAAAAAGACTTCGTAAGCAATTTCGCCTTTTTGCCATAATGTTTTCAGCAGTCGTGTGCTGCAGAGGCGATATATTGATAATCTCCAGGAGCAAGTGACGAGAGAACGACTTCGGACTCGTAAGCAATTTCGCCTTTTGCCATAATGTTGTCAGAAGTCGTGCGCTGCAGAGGCGTCAGAAAGCGTCTGTTTGTTGGAAAGGGTTAATCGTGCAACACATCCCCAAGATTGACATAGACCGCGCTTTTGAATGAACAATAATACATGTATTGTAATTTACTGATATTCTTCTATTTATCCTTTCCAACATAGAGAAAACATTAAATTATCTAGTCACATATATTGATAATCTCCATAAATGAAAGTATCAGTATTGATAAGAGTGAAAACAGTTTGACAAAAGGGAGCAATTTTCCATATTGCTACAATGTTTTCAAAAGTCGTCAGTGTAATAGTGGGAAATGTTTAAAATATAATTGATTTTTATCGCAATAATTTCAAGAAAAGAAACAAACAACATGAAAAGAAATAATGATTAGAGATTGAATAAAAAAACAAAATGCATACGTGAATACGGTATATAATATTTAAAGCATGTATTGAGATTCTATCCCATTCCCTTGGGTAGCTAAATCTTAATACTGTAGTATGACATAGAGACTGTTAATCACCTAGCTTAATTATATAGAGACTATTAATCACCTAGCTTAATTACATAGAGACTGTTAATCAACGTGTCCTACCAGCGAAAATGGATCATACAAAAATTAAAATAAATGACAAAAAACGATAGAATATTAATTTTGCAGGGGAAACATAAAGATAAATTACCTTTAATTTGTCCGGTGAAAACTTAGACCACTACCTGTGAACGCAGTGGCGCAAAGAAGACGCTGGTTTATGATGTTGATGTTTCTTAATTCACCAATTGGATATGATGAACTCGTCAGTTCTGGGTCAGTAACCAAATTAACGAATCTTGTCACTTTGAAACAATCAAAGCGCTGATAGCACTAATGAGCGAAGTACCTTCATTGATGTTGACGCTGCTGTAACTGTGAAAACCAGCATGACAATAAGTATAAGACCTGTCTAAGGTTCAACACATAAGAAACACATGAATTCTGTGTTACAAACAAAATCCTTTAACACTTTCCCTCATACGGCAATTCTGTAGCAGACGACTTTGAACATATTTTTTACAAAAAATGGAAAATCTCTATATTTGAATGGAAAACATAAGACTAAACGTGTTGTGCAATTTCTCCTTTTGTCACTATGTTTTCAAAAAGCCGTCTGCTGTAGATGCGTCAGAAAGCGTCTATATAAAGGAAAGGGTAAACTTGTGTGTGCAATGCATATCCTGATCGGGATACGCAGATGCGCTAATTGACCTTAAAGAATAATTTGAGTATCTGTCCATTCGCAGTAAATTATGCAATAACACTACCTTGGTATTATCATGGATAAGTGTATAGTTGTTGAAACAATTTGACTGTATACATGAATGTAACACATTTTACATCTTATTTGCATCAACATATATGGACTAACCCGTATTGTTGAAAGTGCTACTTTTGATACAAAAAAAGGTTATGCAAAATATTGTATTATCCTTGTGTATGTTTATCCGAAAGACATTAATTAAACCTTAATTCAAAACACAGAGGAAAGGAATAAAGGAAGAGACCATTTATTCATGCCCTGTATGACCGCTCTCTGAACTTATTGAGCGAGAATCAGTTATATAATCGAGATAGTAACAGGAGACCTCATAACCGTTTATGATATCTGATAGTTTTACAACTTACTTACCCTTTTTCTCAAAACCGAAATTAGAGGCCGGCAAGTGGTATAAGAATAGCTGTAGAAAAGTGTGTGATATCTAGAATATTGAATTAATTTTCATGCTACAGGTTTGAGACATTGTGTAAAAGGGAGGAATAAGTCATTTTGAGTAATTGTTACATTTTCTAGAAAAGTTTTCAAAATTCACCCGCTTGATTTGTGTCGTATTCTATCATATAAAGGGTGAACACTGGCAGTTCATTAATGAAAACGTTCGAATCCTGCCATTTCAAAGAGTTTCTCTGAGTTTGTCAGTTTTCTGTGTATATACATTATGATATTATAAAACGTTGTTTAAAGTGACTGGGTGACTAGTCTACAGTGTGATAATATTGAATGAAATCAAACGTATTTGACATTGTACATATTGATAACAATCTAGTCCACAGTGGAACTACTTTTTGAACTCATTCATGAGGAAGGCGGACTCGGGCAAAAAGGCGTGTTGAAAGTAGTGCGATGCGAATGACAGCCAATCAAATGAAGTAATCTCAAATCCTTCCGCGGTTGACTGTGGTTGCAGCATTAAATTGGATTTTCGAAAGCAGGCATGCTATGAGCTTTCGGATCGCTTCGCGACCCTTCGCTCAAAAACTACATAAAATGTTCAACAAATACTTCCGCCAGATACATATCACCTGACTGTTTTCAAAGTTTCATTTTACATCTGCATTCCACACATCTGCAGCAGACTACTAATCCACTTTTGGTGAGAAAATTATTTGGAGAAAAGTATGATACTTAATCAATTACTTATCCACTTTTGGTAAAAGAATAATTTGGAGAAAATTCAAGTTACTAATCCGTTATAATACTAACCCACTTTTGGTGAGGAAATGATTTGTTGACAATTCTGACAACTAATCCATTACTAACCCACTGTTGGTAAAAGAGTAATTTGGATAAAATTCTTATTACTAATCCGTTACTTACCCACTTTTGATGAGGAAATGATTTCGGAGAACATTCTGATTACTAATCCACTTTTGGTGAGGGAATACTTTGTTGACAATTCTGACAACTAATCCATTCCTAACCAACTTTTGGTGAAAGAATAATTTGGAGAAAATTCTAATAACTAATCCGTTACTAGCCCACTTGTGGTGAGGAAATGATTTCGGAGAACATTCTGATTACCAATCCACTTTTGGTGAGGGAATAATTTGTTGACAATTCTGATAACTAGTTCATTACTAACCCACTTTTGGTTAAAGAATAATATTCTGATTACTAATCCATTATTAACCCACTTTTGGTTAGGGAATAACTTGGAGAAGATTCTGATTTCTAATCCACTTTTGGTGGGGAATAATTTGGCGCTATTAGTAATCCATTACTTAACCACTTTTGGTGAGAGAATAGTTTGGAGAAAATTATAATTTCTTATCCACTTTTGGTGAGAGAATTATTTGGAGATATTAGAAATCTATTACTTACCCACTTTTTGTGAGAGAATAATTTGGAGAACATTCTGAATACTTATCCACTTTTGGTGAGAGAATAGTTTGGAGAAAATTATAATTTCTTATCCACTTTTGGTGAGGGAATAATTTGGAGATATTAGAAATTCATTACTTACCCACTTTTTGTAAGAGAATAATTTGGAGAAAATAGAGAAGAGTTTGGACAAAATTCTGATAACAAGCAAATAGAAATTGTTACTTTTAAGCACGATCTCTACCTGGTGCTGTCCTATTTATTTCGGAGGTTTATATTTTGTATTGTGTTAAATCCCTTTGCCTATTCGAGAATAATTGACGGGTGCTGATTGTGATAAAACCTCATGACAACGTAACATTGTGGCTTTTTCCAGTAAACTGCACAGTTGGATGAAGCTAACCCTTTTTCGCATACAACTTATCTGCAGCAGAGGACTTTGAAAACATTTTTCCAAAAGAATGGAAAATCTCTATAAATCGTGTAAATGTGTAATTATTAATTCAATCGAAAACATTGTCTTACGGAAAATTGTTGTTCATATACCATTTCTTCATTTTTCACATTGTTTTCAAACTTCGTCTGCATATGCGTCGAAATGCGTCTGAAAGTGAAAATGAGTTAATGATGTTATTTTTTTTTCACTTCAATGTCCAGTTTACTATCTATCTTGATATTTTATTTCAACAAGAAGTCCAATTCAAATAACAACTTGATAACTCTTGTGAAGTATATTGTATATTACTTATACTTGTACATGTAAATGGGTCGGTCTTGCTTCATCAAATTATTTCAATTTCAATTAATACGAAATGCAAACGTTTTTGTATCAACTTTGTATATTATGTCTTCCTAAGGGAGGAAAGTCTGTATTTTAACATTTTATATCATTGAAACTCTTTAATAATCGAATTTTCGACCAATTCGTTTTTATCAAGATTAAAACAATATACAACATAATTGTATGTGCAGTCCATTTTTGTGTTGAAGAGATCCTATCAACGGTCCTAAGGCCGGTCTTAGTTAGGACCGGTCCTAACACCAAAGTTAGGACCGTAGGCCGTTTTATCAAAATCGTCCTAACTAAGACGTCCTAAATATTGGCCCGATTTGGTCCTAACTTTATGACTGGTCAGGGGCAGTGTTAAGTCGGCCTTTTGGTCGTAAAAATGGCGGCCGATTCTTTGTTTCTCTCGCTTCGAGAATTGTGTTGCATTTTAATCGATAGTTATGGATGTTTCATGAGAATTATGCACATCGGGGGCAATTTATTGTTGATAAATTGTAAGACGACGCCTTTTATCCATCCACAACGCTCTTGATCATCAACAATTCGCGGAATTGCCCCCATATAATGGTTGATACGTAATACAATAATTTCAGTGAGGCTTCTTATTCCTTATTATACTCTGGACTACTGTAGCTACTAGTAGTCCCTGTTATTTTACAGAACCCACTTTTTGGTATGAACATACACTTGTGATAGGGAATGGGTACTCTTTCTCTCACACATATTTTTGTGCTATGACATTATGATTTTTTAGGTTAATTTACATGTTCAGGTTGTGTCACACCAGGATGTATTGTTGATGCTTGGTGTTGGAAAAAAGGGAATACCTCATGGAAATTGATGTAGGTCTATAAGCAGGAACTGAGATATTATCTAAGTTTCTGCTATATTTCACATTTACTTACTTAAAATACTCCCATGTTTTAATGTTTATGAAATACTATAAAGCCTCTATCCTTATTACTCACTGTTATGAAGATATAATGTTGATACCATTGCATGCCACATTTAACACTTTCAAAGTTTCAATGAAACTCAATATTGGTATATATGTATGCAGGAACTTATCTTAGTTCCATATGTATGCTATTTGAAGTTATGAATTAAATTGGAAACATTTGAATAGCAATAAGAGAACTGAGAATGGAAGATGAATTTTGAAATAAAATAAAAATTTCATAGTAGTAGGATAATGTGGATAATGCATTGTAGCTGCAGAGATCAAACGTTAGTTATTCTGTCAGGGAATGGGTATGAATTGTATGTGTTTTTATAACAAAACAATGTTTTGAACAGAAGAAAAGAATATAAAACTAAACATGTTCCATTATTTAAGAAATTATCTGAAGTGGTTATAGGATAAAACAAAACCTTTATCTATGTCCTTAAAATTTCAGTCACTTTGGGCCCTTTTGTACTTTGATAACAAGACACAAAACTGGATCTAAATTAATATTTTGTGTCACTTCCTTTTTTTAGAGACATATAAACTCATGTGTCTCTGCTTTGTTTTAAAAGGGATTCATAGTAGTGGGACCACCTCTCTGTCATCTGTTTTAATACCCCCCTTTAAAGAAGAGGGGGTATATAGGAGTCACTGTGTCTGTCTGTCTGTCGGTCGGAAGCCATATTTTGTCCGGCCTATTTCTTACAAAGCACTGGGTATAATTCAATATAATTTTGCATGAAGCTTCTGTTCCAAGAGGAGATGTGCATCTCCTAAAGGGGTTACAATTGCATGTTACAGAGTTATGGCCCTTTTACTTATTAAGTTATGGTGTAGGTCAAGGTGCTGTTTTGGGGGTATTTATCATCTTCAGTGATAGTTCTAGTTCTATTAGTTTTGAGAGTAAGTCACAACATTTTGCCTTTCATTAACTTAATTTAATCCTTTATTGAATCCTTTATTGTTATTAACACTATTTACTCACAATCATTGACATTTATTCTGCCGCAAAGGCATTATAAATCATTTGTGGTTGTTTGTTATATGCAAAACTGGTGCAAATGCATGTTATTTTAAATTTTAGTAACAGCTTTTTGCATATAATCTTTGATTTTGTATTTCAGATGGTGATCTGTCTGGACAGAGACACAATACAAAGACAAATCTAAATGATGTTTACAGATGAAAAGGCAGAATAATTGAAATGTCAACAATCAATTTTGATTAACATTTTTATTTATTGTGAAAATTCATAGCAGAATTTATAGGGCTCTTGAGCAATAACAACACCCACATTATTCTAAGCAACAGGTCTGTTGAACTGAATGAAGTCTTTAACCATTTCCCAAATTAACAAATCTAAAGCAGACTACTTTAAAAACATACTGTCAAAAGTATTGAAAATATCTTTAAATGAAAGTATAAGTAGTGAATAGAGTTGAAAACAAATGGAGCAAATTCTCCATTCTCCACAATGTTTTCAAAAGTCGTCTGCTGCAGAGGCTTCAGAAAATTTCTGTATTATTATGTGGGAAAGTGTTGAGGTATATTTAAGGTATATGTTGCACTTTAAAGAAACAAATTAACATTAGGAGGCTATTTTTTGTTAAATTTATTTAATGAAGAAGAAAAATTATCTTGTAAGAATGTGTTATATAGTATTTTCCTTTATCCTATAGCAAATGTTGTCTACTGGAAATGCATGCTTCTGCACGTTTTTGCTTGAAACTTATGAATGTTTCTAGGAAAAGGGGTCTTTAGTAAGTAATGAAGACTAAAACCAGCCTCTTGTGTCCAAATGAATGAGTTTTCAAAAGTAGTTCAGTTATATCAAGAGAATTAGTTCACTAGCTGGCTTTCTGGCAACAATGGTTCACACACATCATTCTTCCTAGATAACTTCAAGTAGACGTTTTAGCTCACCTAAACACAAAGTGTTAAAAGTTTGATTTTGTCATGACCCTATGTCCAACATAATTTTCAACAATTTCTTTAAAAAAATCTTTTTTAAACGCAAGGCCATTTTCAATCAAACTTCACAGGAATGCTACTCTTGTAGTCCTCTTTAAAACGTGTTCAAATGATTTAGTTTTATGTAGAAGTCTGTGCAGCATCAGAAAGGAGGTATAGTAACAGAAAAAAAGAAATTCTTCTTCTCTGAATCTGCTTGTCATTCTTCAAGCTGGTTTGATAGAAATGTTCCTTAAGTGACTACAAATATTTGGAAAATATTGCCCACATGCAGCAAAGAAATGGGATAAAATGTAAAATTATTTTGAAAGTGTTAATTGAATTAAAAAATATTGTGGCAGATTTGTTTCTATGTAGACTTTACCAAATGTTGCCAGCCCATATTGATTTATTTAAAAATATGGCAATAAAGCAGCATCAGAAAGGGGGTTAAATGCAAAGACTTAATTGTTTTGCTAATAGATTTCAAATATATTTGGCAGAGGCGTTACTTGGCAAAAGAACTCTGGTCAGACGAGCAATTTAAGGCAATATGACCCTCTTATTTTAGTATAGAATAACCCTTGGGATCATATTATCCAACTTAAAGGATTGATTGATTGATTGATTGAAATTGTTCGTTGTTTTCAACATATTTTCAGTCATATCACAGCGGTCAGTTCACTTACACATGTGTCTCCTGGCTTTCTCACACCAGTACTCCACACAACCCACTTTCCAAACAACTGACTGCTTATCCACATAGACTGTTAGCCCATTGGTTGAAGACAAATGCCGCTTTTGAAACGTCGAACTCATAACCCCTGGAGTGACAGCTCTCGTCGCTACATACTGAGCTATCGGGGCTCTGCTCCAGTTGAAAGGAGGTTTCTTTAAAAAAAAAATGTATTATTCCTGCATGAGTAACCCTTTCACTGGTAAGACTAACATGTCATGCAGATAACTTTTATGTGAGATAAGGAGGTATAACATAATTAAATTCCCTTTTTCCAACAATATTTTCAACTCATAATCATATTTAGACTATCCCAGATATAATAGTTTCTGCCTTGGACGTTTTCAAAGTAAATGACTCTAATAATAGCATATCAGTCAACCCTTTCCCCACATACAACAAATGTGCAGTGCACAACCAATCAAACATACTCTCAAACAAGTTGGAACATATCTTTAAATAAAAGTATAATTAAAGAACATAGTTGAAAACATTGTGGCAAATAGAGAAATTGCTAATTATGAGGAATTTCCTCTTTTGCCACACGGTTTTTAAACATTGTCTGCTGTAGAGGCATCAGAAATTGTCTATATATTGGAAAAAAGGATTAAACAAATAACTGCCAAATATGTTCCATACACATAATTGTCATACCAAGTAGCATTTTTGCTTGTCTATGGTAAGAACATCATTATGTGCTCCACACAACTACATATCTGCTACAGATGTGACGGAAATTATCTGCACCAAGCAAATGGTTAAGGCAGTGTCCTAACCGTTTAAATGAGTGAATGATTGGAGCCATATACTAATGTTACAGTATGTTAACTGGAAACTGGAAAATTTATACAAACACATACATACTATTACAATGCTTTCTATAATAAAAATAACAACAAATATAAAATACATTTATTTCATTAAATTTGTGATCAATAGATCTGCATAAAGTATAAATTGATCAATTCAGTTTCTGTTTCAGCAATAGACATTCTTCCAATAACATTGTTTTTGTCCTGGGCCTGGATGATTTCTGTTCTTTACCTGAAAATATATGTTTAAATGGTTTTTTAAAAGTAATATATTACTACATTGCATTCAAATGATCTTATTTACCCCATTACTGTATTTTCAACCTCAATCTCTTCTTATGAATGTATTAATGCAAATAATACATAAACTTAATATTTTTTGAGATACTAAAAAAGGAACAATAAAAGCAGAAACTTGAGTTTCCCATCAAGTCCATGATTTAAACAATCATTAATGTTTACAAAGTAATCGGAATTCGTATAGTAAAAAGAAAGGGGTTGATAAATAATTTCCCGAATATACACTGAAAATTGCAAAATATATATATATGGACAAGTATCATAAGAAAAGCTGATTGAAAAGCAATGCTCATAGCCCTATTATAAAAACTGCCTTCTTGGAAAATCAACCTTAATTAAAAAAAAATACAAGACGAACTTTGATGCTAAGCATCAAAGACGCCGCTTATGATTTTAAAGCATGACTTAAAGGGAAGCAGATGCAGTTCAATACATTTAAATAACCTGTGCAAACGGACAAGATGTAACTATTTTGAACAAGAAGGCCAAGATATTCCTTTATTGCTCACCTGCTTATAAAGAGCAAAAAGGGTCCATGTTGACGTAGGGATTATACACTGTATATGCTACGATCTATGTGATATTCAGCATGTAAAGTTTAGTCGTGAAATGACAAGTTAAGTCTTCAAACCATTTGGTTTGCCGTTTGCTTAACATTGACTGCAACAATAAAGTGTCATACAAGCTGACGTTTCTTAATTTTAAATCTGCTCTAACTAGATCAATTAGGTAACCAAAAAACATAGATACTGAAATATTAATAGATATTAACTTAAGTGTTAATGCCTCTAGTTATAAGTTAAGTGTGACACAAGCTTTGGAAGGAGAGGGGGAAGTCTATTATAAATAAAAAATAAAAATAATTCTAACAAGTTTAAAGATATTTAATATCAAAATTAAGCATTTATGAAATTAAAAGTTCTCATGTATAATCACCATATAGCAAGAATACAATGGTCTGAATGAACAACTAACTGTATGGGGAGGAACGTTTTAAGTTTAGTTATACAACAAAAATAAATAGGAAAAAACATCACCCGAATCTTTTTTCTGAGCTCGTCAGAGCAGTAAACCAAACAATTTAAAAAGCGTAGCCTAGTGAACTCCTTAAACCAAGTCATAAAAACAGCTTGGCCTAGTTAGTTGGGGGACAGTTATTAAAAACAATTTAAATTTGTCTAAAGTTTTGTAACAACGGTAAAAGATGTACATATTTTGTATCTTGTTGTTTCTTAAATCAGTTAATACAATTTATTCAATCATAAAGGCTGTTTTTTCAAACATATTTCAGAGTTTTTCTTTACAATAATATGTGTTGGTTGCTCCCTTTTCGATTACGTCACCCCATGGTACAAAATTAAAACCTATCCCATACTGACGCCGCGCTTCCACGGGGCGTCAATAAACAATGAAGCTTTCAAGCTTATTGTAACAAGTCGTATTGTAATTTGATATATATATTTGAATCAGATAGCGTTCATCTGTATTTAATACATACCACTAAGATTGGTTTTCATGGCTCAAATAACTTGCTTTACATACATGTACAAGCAACCCAATTAAAGAAGCCAAAATAAGTGAAACATCGAAATGAAAACAATTCAAAAAGCACTTACATGTATCAATTTAATGTAGAATCGGGATTCTTTTGTTTTCGAGCTGAACACAATGTCCAGCATATTCACATGTGCTACACAGTCAGGTATGTGTTAGTTCGGATGTTGGAGATTTCGTCTAACTCTTATACTTTAGTTTCTGTACGTCTTTGACATTGTTTGGATATGATAATACGATATGTGGCAGCATGCATATGTGTATGTAAATAAAGTGATATGATATGCCATATGTCTTTTACTACATATTCATCTGCATGGTATAGTTGGCTATTACCCTTTTAAAGCTTCTAATATGACAAAGCAGTTTGTCCTCCAAAACTATATTGAGACCATTCTTTCCTTGTATAATGTCTTATATGTAATATATACTTAGAAGCTAAATATTATAATTGTTTATAAACTCAATTGATAAATATCACTTACGATTTATTGTCCAATGTGTTTTTATATTAATAATATGTTGTTTTTCATTACAAAACAGAATAGTATAGGATTTGTAACATCATGTACTGTAGGAAACTTGAAAAAAACAAAACATGTGTTCCAGAAAAGTTAATTAGTCGCCGGGCAGAAGCCTGCGACTTCTATTTTTAATAGGTTTTCGGAAATGACATGGGAGGGGGGGGGGGGGGGGGGGGGGGGGTTATTATTAGAAAGAAACACATTTAGATGTCTCGAACATATTACAATTTGTGTTTGTTTAAAAACACTAATTAATGACACATCTAAAATGAAATAAAAATTCCGATGTTTTAGGTATTTTCAGTTTCTTTATTTTGACGCTCATTTATGTTTTTTTGTTTTATTTACGAAGACAAAACAGTCCCTATTAGCTAAACTGGTATACTTTATTTAACACTATATACTACATGTAATCAAAAGGCGATAACAACAAACCTTTACGTCGCACAGTCTAATTTGTTTACATACGCGCACCTGCTTAAGCAGACGGTTTGTTATGTGTAAATATCGAGATAAAAATGACGTCGAATATTCTCCTTTTAATGGCAATTTTAACTTACTGAATGTTATTTTCATGTTCAGAGAGATGTCGTGATTTGTGAAGAAGGCATTTTATAATGTTTATCCATGTATATCTAAAATATGAACTGTTTCTAAGCTAAAACTATTGATTGCGTGACTCGCGAATACCAACTGCGTAGATCAATCTCCTTTGCAGAGAGCCGCTCTTTACACTCACTTACAAATAGTAAATCATAGGTGATTTAAAATGTTTATTTGGTTCGAAACAAATGAAGAAAATAACAAACCGAGATTAAACTGGTTTTAATAGAAAAAATACTTTGAACGAACACTCTCTGCCTATAAAGAGAGTTTCAAGAACGACACCTCTGCGAATAAGAAAGAATCGGGTCTTTCCTACAATTTTTTTTCGTCCTTGACAATTTTAAATGTGTCATTTAATTCCCTAAAGGCATATTGCTTCCGATCTGCATATTGTTATGCATCATTGAGACAAGGGCGCTCATCATAATACAATTTTAAAAACATGAGTAGTTTGTTATTTTCATTATAAAAAGGGAAGGAAAGAATTAAAATAAATTAACATGTTGCAGGGCTCAGTTTATGTTCGAAATTAAGTTTAAATTATACAACAATTTCAATGAGATTTTACTGTTTAGTTGATATGATATTTCGAAGGTGGTCTAATTTATAAATATTGGACTACATTTCAACATTTGTTAAAGTACGATATAATTTGGATGCCAAGCTAATATCATTTTGAGAAAAAGAGAAAACTCATGTCTTCAGCGATTTAACCCTTATCTCATTGTTTTAAAAGTAGATTGCTGCAAAGGTGTCCACTGTTGACCTTAATAGAGGAAAGGTAAAATGACGTGCTATTGCATGCAAATCCTAAATGGTCTGTTTTGTGGTTTTATTAAAAAATAATAAAATTCAAATATTCTGACAAACATCTTGAAAAGTGTAAGTGGAATTCACAAATCTTATAATTATTCCTTAATGAAAACACTGTATACATACTAAGACTAATGATTGGCAAGATTACTCATTTCCATTACTGTTTATGATCAATAATCAGTTGGTTGCGTGTATGGTCAACCTACTTTGGAATGGAGATTGATCATAAACAATGAAAGGCTTCAATTATCATTCACTTCGTTGACAAAACAATGCAAGTTATGATACATTTTCACTTGACCCCACCCCTGATGTTCCAATATGCCCCTCAGTTGATAACTGTTTATTCAACTACTATAATGTTAGTGTTATGCATAACTTCACTATGTATATCCGGCAACTAATGTTTTTTGTCATAACATTTTCAATTATATAGTTTAATGCACTTTATTTCAATTATATAGTTTAATGCACTTTATTTCAATTATATAGTTTAATGCACTTTATTTCAATTAACTGTTTGCCGACTTGTGTGTCGACTGTTTGAACTCAAGTGTTACGTAAATGATTGACGGCCTACTTCTAATTGTGTTTTGTTGTAATTGATTATTAAAAAAAAAAAATGTTTTCAATTGATTTGACAGTCGGCTTTATAGATCATACGTGTAAAATGCTAATTAAAAACAAGTTGTGAATTGAAGTTCAAGTTCATTATTTGCATACCATTTACATGTTGTTGCAACATATACATAATAAACAATTGTATAGCAATACATATAGTATAGTTTCAATAGTTGACGCGTGATATATAATATTCGAGAAAAGTGTAATTAATATTAATGCGTACTAGTTGACTAAACTTAGATTGTTTATTTTGTGGATTTAAAATAGCACCTTTTTCGGATTTCTATCCGTCTATGGTACTGTTTTAGATTCGCGT
>JASEVX010001595.1:0-13772 GCA_031761405.1 Serripes groenlandicus | reverse complement strand
AAATGAATCGTCTTGGTAAGAGGATTCTTCTGAACATCCACGACATAGGGTTTATAAACGTTATAAGGGAGATAATGAGGGACAGAGACCTGTTTACTCCTCTCTATCGAGGACTCTGTAAAGTAATGTTTGGGAAACAAAGCCGATATATATGCCAACTGTGACTCCCAGGTCTCCATTCCAATCCATCTAACAAAGTAAATATGACAGACTGGAAGGACAAAATCCAAATTCATTGGTCTTTTATCATTTTTGTGTCTGCAATCCCATACTAAACTGGAGCTAGATGTTTGCTTTACCCTCATCTAGCGGTTTTCCATCATAGAGCAGAAATATTTTCAATGAATATTGTACAAAGAGAAGGAATTGCTTATCATGCACAATTCCTTTGTTATCTACAATATTTTTGTTACTTTATCTCAAATTCACTTTTTAAAATGTTATTAAAATTCTAATATGACAACTTGGGATGTTCAGTTTGGAAGAATTTTAGAAATTGGATTAGCTAATGGGTGAATCCATTTATAAATTTGGCGAAACTGTAATTTAATTTACATCTTCAGAGGATGGGTTGAAATCCTACTTGCAATGAATCTTGAACATATAAATCACACAACATTTTTGTGATTTTGGGCCCAAATTAACGCTCTTCCATTAGTGGTTATATGGGTTACCGCCAACTCGTTTACAAGTAGACTGGTTCTAAGTAACATACAGCACATGCCAAAAACACCAGCGTATCATTTTGTCCCATATGTATTTCACCAAATTACCACTCCAATCAAGAATTTCTCCAACAATTTGGCAGGATACAAAAGGAGGTAGTCTGAAGCCCAGAGTGTCTGAGCCATGTTAACCCTTTCCCCCATACGACAATTCTGCAGCAGATGACTTTGAACATATTTTATCACAAAAATAGAAAAATCTCTTTAATCAAATGGATAACCTATGACTAAAAGTGGATAAAGTTGTGTCAAAAGGAGAAATTGCTTGTTTAAAGCAATTTCTTCTTTTGTCACTATGTTTTCAAAAAGCCATCTGCTGCAGAGAGGTCAGAAAGCGTCTTTTCGAGGGAAAGGGTTAAGCCCCCAAACTATTGTAACTGAATTTTGCTAGAACTGACAATGAAAGGAAGACTTGTGATGGACTTTAAACTTGAAATAAGCCCTCTTGCTGAATCTAAATCGGTTTGTTTTTTATGAGTATTATGCCAATTTCACCAGTATTTAAGTTAACCCCCTTTCCCACATACACTGAATCAGCAACAAACGACTTAAAAAATGCATCCCCTGAAAAATATAGAAAATCTCTTTAAAAGAAAGTTTTCAAATATATTTTTAAAAGTGTTCTACTGCAGAGGCATCAGGAAGCGTCTATTTGTGGGAAAGGATTAACCACTCTGCCTGATCTTGTTTGCCCCTTGCACTTGGCTGTACAGCCGCAGAGCAAAGTCCTCCGCCTAGGCAGATTCGAAATCTTTTGCCCGTTTTTTTTTTCCATATTGGTTGACATTGAGGGTTGTTGCATGTATGGAGTGTACAAGGTCCATGCACTGCCTTTGTTGATGATGTAAACCCTTTCTAACATACATTATGCTTTCTCATGACTCAGCAGCCGCCAACATTGGTAAATATTGTGTCAAAAGTAGAAAGTGCTTATAATGTGTTCAACTTCGTTCAATAGTTGTTCTTTCATTTTTAGAAAGTTTCCATATATCCGACTTGTCTATGGTTTTCAAAGTATTCTGCTGCAGATTTATTGCATATGGGAAAGGATTAATAATAATTTTCAAGTTTACAGCATACAAAAACATATATCCGAGTTTGTAAATTTATACAAATTAAGTTGCAATACTGGCGCCACTAAAAATTACTATGGGTCAACAGGGAATTTATTCATATAAAAAACAATCGCAAAATTAGTGCCACCAAAAGTTCCTGTCCTCTGTCCCAGATGTATTTTGTACAGTGTACACAATATAACAAATCAGACACCTAAATAAGTGTGGGTAATCTCAGCCATTTCATCCAATATGTTTTATGATCTCCCTCCATCAAACCCCAAGTTGTTGCTACGCAAAAAACAAACAGATGAGGCTATTTTTTTGAGTACCCATAACAAAGGGCTTTAAGGATTTAACCCTTTCCCAGATACAACAAATCTGCAGCAGATGACTTTGAAAACAAATCACCAGTAGACGACTTTGAAAACGTCATGGCAACAGTGTGACAAATGTCAATTAATGAGAAATTAATTTTAAAATAGAGTTGAAAACACTGTGGCAAGTATGAGCAATTTCTTCTTTTGCCAGAGTGTTTTCAAAAGTCGTCTGCTGTAAACGCATCTGAAAGCGTCTATAAGGGGGTAAAGGATTTAACCCTTTTCCTCATACGACAATTCTGCAGCAGACGACTTTGAACATATTTTGTAAAAAAAATAGAAAATCTCTTTAATTGAATTCGATAACCCATGACCAAAAGTGGAAAACATTGTGGCAAAAGGAGAAATTGCTTGTTTTGAGCAATTTCTTCTTTTGTCACTATGTTTTCAAAAAGCCGTCTGCTGCAGAGGCGTCAGAAAGCGTCTATATGAGGGAAAGAGGTAAGAGCCTGAATTACAGATTTATCTAGAACTCACACAAATTGTTTACAAATTCAGATTACTTAACTGTTTACGAACATGTAGTATATAATCCTTTCTCACATAGAAAACTTCCGCAGCATGCGGAAAACATCTTGGGGGGGGAATATATTAGGAAAACGATCCATTAAGGAATGAATGATTTATTGAATAGAGTTGAAAACATCGTGGCAAATTGAGAAATTGCTTGTTCTGAGCAATTTCCACTTTTGTCACAATGTTTTCAAAATGTGTCTTCTGCAAAGGCATGAGAAAGCATCTATTTAACCCTTTCCCTCATATAGACGCTTTCTGACGCCTCTGCAGCAGACAGCTTTTTGAAAACAGTGACAAAAGAAGAAATTGCACAGAACGTGCAATTTCTCCTTTTGCCTTAATGTTTTCCACTTTTTGTCATAGGTTATCCATTCAATTATAGAGATTTTCTTTTTTTTGGACAAAATATGTTCAAAGTCGTCTGCCGCAAAATTGTCGTATGAGGGAAAGGGTTAATAATATGTGGGAAAGGGATAAACACAAAGTAGATCATACTGCCTTCATTACCTCAAATAGTCAGCAAGCATTCATAGACCTCTTGATTTCTACATTACATAGATCCAATATGCAAATAAAATGCTTTTGTTTGTTTAATCGGGAGGGGGGGGGTTTCCGCTGCTTCCAACATTATTTCACGGTGACAGTTCACTTATTCATGATCCCTGGGTAAACAAACCAGTACTAGGCTAGGCAATATGCCTTACCCGAGGGCACTCCACCATGACCATAGTGCCTTATATTTAAGATGCAGTATTTTAGCCAATCAAAAAAATTGACATGTTCCATCCGGTACACTCTATTGCATAACGCGGTTTCAGCATGATGAACAATTTCGCCTTTTGCCGAAATGTTTCCCAATCTTTTTAATAAATCTACATTAATTTATATGGTTTTCCTTATCATTGCCTAGATGTTTCTAAAGTCCCCTGCCACAGATTTGTCATATTATGTGGGAAAGGTTTAAGATGATTGATTGCAGTTAAAAGTCATTTTCAAAAAGAATTCAGTCATGTCACTGCGTTCAGTTCACCTACTCATGTGATTCCTGATGTACACAGTACTCCACTAAACAGACTTTCCAAGCAACTGGCTGCTGTTTCACCTAGACTGTTAGACCATTGGCGGAAGATGATTGAAAGTATGTCTGCTGAGCTGGGGTTCAAACTCACAACCCCTGGATTGACAGCCTGCGTCGCTACCGGAGCGTGGCAGGTTTAGGATTAAGTTCCATATTTATGAGACTTTCTCTATGGAACAGGTTGCCTGACATCAGAATAACCATACAAAGCAATAGCATTATGAACTTGGCAGACACTTTTATTGAACCTAATAACTGTAAATTTTCTTCAGTCCAGAAGCGTTTCTGGTTCCAAGCAAATATAATATCTGCCATAGAAAGGGAATCAACCAATGATTTCCTGTCTGGATAAAAGGTTTGTGTAGTTTGAGTCAAGTTATGGGAAAATAGATCATCCAGCTTAACCCTTTCCCTCATATAGACGCTTTCTGACGCCTCTGCAGCAGACGGCTTTTTGATGTTTTCCACTTTTAGTCATAGGTTATCCATTCAATTATAGAGATTTTCCATTATTTGACAAAATATGTTCAAAGTCGTCTGCTGCAGAATTGTCATATGGGGGAAAGGGTTAACATATCTTTTATCCCAACAGACTAAGCAAATCGAGGGCTTGGCGTGAAACGGTTGTAACTAAAAACCTATTTTGAAAACCCTTGTTTAGGGGCCATTTTGACCATTTTGTAAACAATGCAAATTTAGGTGCCATTGCTCAGAACGAGCAATGGCACCTAAATTTCCATTGTTTACCAAGTAAAATGATTTAACGCTTATAAAGACATTATGTCGAGGTGATAAACCTTGGTAAAAAAATACCAATTTTAGTTACAACTGTTTCACGCCAAGCCCTCGAAATGGTATGTGTGTGTGTTCCTTCATAGTTTCACGCAAGTAAACAGGAAGAGAAATGGAAAGGGAAGCTTAGGAACCGTTCCTGTGAATATAATTTATTAAACTCTTTCCCACATACAGATGCTTTACGACGCCTCTGCAGCAGACGACTTTTGAAAACATTGTGACAAAAGGAGAAATTGCTAATGATGAGCGGTTTCTACTTTTGACACAAAAGTTTTCAACTCTATTCAATTATTAAACTTTCATTTATAGAAATTATCCACATTATTGTGTGGATGTTTTCAAAGTTGTCTGCTGCAGATTTGATTAAACCAATTTTAGATATTCTGGCAAATGTGTCACGTACTTATCCTTTCAAGTGTTGCTTCGAGTTTCATCTACGATGTTCAATATTTTGGAATAAACACAAAGGCATGCAATTGCTTCTCTTCCTTCATGATATTTATAAAGTAATTATCAGAAATGGTAAGATTAGACAAGATTAGACAAGATTAGACAAGACCCCAGGGGAACATACTTAAAGGGCCGACTTGGCTATAAATTAGCTCCCAGAGTAGTGTGGCTTTCCCTGACATTAATGCTCATTATATCAGAATGTTTATCTCATTTCGATGATGGGCCATTACCAGGCACATGCTAAGACAATACTGCTGGACATGGTTGCTCACTGACCATCTGGGTTTATCTCAGAGAATAAACATAAATATAAGGCAATTCTGAAAGTGATACTTGTAATTTATTTATTTTTAACTGTAAATGTCTGCGCATATATAGATCTATATATAGCCCTTTCCCTCATACGACTATTCTGCAGCAGACGACTTTGAACGTATTTTGCCAAAAAATGGAAAATCTCTTTAATTGAAATGGATAACCTAGGACTAAAAGTGGAAAACATTGTGACAAAAGGAGAAATTGCACGTTTTGTGCAATTTCTTCTTTTGTCACTATGTTTTCAAAAAGCCGTCTGCTGCAGAGGCTTCAGAAAGCGTCTATATGAGGGAAAGGGATAAACAAATGGACAGAGAATAATTTACAATAAATATACATGTATATACAATACATGTATTTACAATAAATGTATTTACAATAAATTACATATAGATTTACTTCATTGAAAGATGATAACAATATACATGTATAATGAATTATAATATACTCTAGAAATATTATAAGTCGAATCAAATACAGCATTCAACTCAACACTAATATTATGCTCAAAATGTCACTGAATACACAAACTACATTCAATGTAATAGCCATTGACTTGACATAATTGAATCCACTGTGTAAAACATATACTCACACGAAAAAGAAAGTGTGCACTTGGTTAGAGGGAATTGTTTTATACTTATAGAAGCAAAATATAGGCAAATTTGGTATCAAAATGTGCAAAAATGTATTGGCTATACGATGTTTTACTTTATATTGAAATTTGATAATTATCAGAACATTATTTTACGTGTGAATAACGTAGGGGTGAAAAGTAAAAGTTGCATATTTGTAATGTTTTGTAACTGCTTTTTTGTCATCGGATATTGTCAAGTTACGTGCACGGGTAGCACGAGCGAAAAGTTGCATAATATTGGGTAAATGGGTGCAATGTGTGAAGGGTTATTTTCTTCACTCATGATGATAAATCCGTATATGTAAACTTTGTAACAAAAAAGTTATGCCCAATTTAAAAGTGCACACTTTCTTTTTTGTGTGAGTATATGTCTTGTCATTGTTCATATAGCACCTTAGCATACAGTTAATCATCTGTAAGCTCATCGTAGTGTCCATCGTCATTGTCAAAACCACCCACATTTTGCACTGGGAGTATTTCTCGTTCTTCAAGAGCACCGACTAGAAGTTCCCAAATGTCACTTACAAATATATATGTCTTTTTCTTATGTCGCTTTTTTCCCAAATGTCTGCGGTTGTGGTGTACCTGTTCAGAGGAACTTCTGGATGTAAAGGGCCTATCAACGTGTTCGTTCCAGTTTAGAACTGCTAAGTTCATTCGCAAGCGATACATTAGGTCTTTATAGTGTATCCTTTTTTGGAGATATATAAGGACTGAATTGTTAAAACTCTCCACATAATAAGTATCCTTTGAATATACGTAATCCTTAGCATTTTTATACAATGTTAATGAATGTAGAAACTCAGTTAGAAGCCTAATTGCAACTGGTTCCCGAACCACGGTGAAGTCTGGCACATACCCAGCTTCCTTACAGGCAGAGTCATCCGTACATCTATCGTGAATGTCTTGAAAATGTAAAATGCACAAATCTATTGTATCTCTTAATACATGTTCATCTTCATTGCAATTATCAATTGCATAATACAAGTGATTTCTAAGTCTAGAGCCTTTGTCTGCTAGGCTTGGATGCCATGTCACACCCATGTTTTTATTTGCACCTTGAGATATTTTTTTCAATCCTTTAGTCAATGGTTTGGTAGCGTGCCAACGTTCGTTACAGTTTTTAACACCATCATTTCTTGTTCTAACAGTCTTATTTACTGACATGTTCCTGTCGTGTGCATGTACATTTATTTTTATATTTCTCCTGTCAAATTGCTCATACATTTGTGAACAACCAATTGTTTCGTGCTTTTGAGTACATGGTTCCTGTGTCTTTGTTATGTGTTGAAGGTTCACAACTTTGTGAGTGTGTTGGCCTAATGTCACATGGTCAGTATGGTACGAATTTTTTCTACACTGGTGTCTGGCATCAGTCATTATGGATATACCGTCCTCTCCCCTGTCTTTCGTTGCATGACATTCATCAGACAGTGCAAATGAGATGGATTGTTCAGCAAGAACTTCTATCACAGCCGAACATGTTAGTGCAGATTTCAGACGAAAATGTTCAGTCAATATTCCATATTCTGCAAAATCGCTAAATCTCTCATATTGTATTTGAGTTATTCCAGAACACAGGTATGCTAACATAATGCGATAATTGATCGTGTAATTTTTGCCAAGCTCACTTGATGAATTCCATTGGAGAATGTGACCATTTTTGCATTGCCATTTTGTTTCCAGGACATGACCCTTATGTGCGAATGATTCCGGTACCAGATTACATCCACATCTTCTTGAATGTTTTTGTACATTCGTAACAAGATCAACAAGACTTTTGTTTTCACAAATAAAGTTATCATGTTCACATTTCTCCAGTATAAAACTTTTAGATAGTTGCTCTGGTTTTGAAGTATCCGTTTGATCAGAAATGCAAAATTCTAGTAATTCCTTCATACATTTGAGTCCATGCTGCTTCTTGAACAACTCAACCTTGTTCGAAAACTGCATCTTTTCTGCATCGTTTTCAAATTGAATCTCAAATGTTTTTCTGGATCTTTCATATTTGTAGACCTTTATACTTCCATCAACTAATCTTTTCTTTTTCATCACACCTTTGAAGTCACATGTGTTAGTGATATCCTTTAAACTCATTTTTACATATGCTAGTACAAATGTATTTTGTAAACAATGTATGTAAACGTTATCACCTTATCCAGTTTATGTATATAACATCCTCATGATATGGAAATTAGTACTGGAAAATGTCAACACTACGGTGCAATGGTAGAATATTTCCAAATAATTCACAACTTTCTATTTTCTCTATTTAAATAGATCTAGATATCCATAAGAGATAATTTGAAATATTTTTCTGACAGCAACTGTCAAAATCTTTAATTCAAACAGTCTGCTCGTTTTATTCTGTAAGAGTTTCATTGGCTAAGACAAAACACAGCTTATCAAGATTGACCATCAGCAGGTGACCGGCACTTGACCTGAACATGCAGCAGCACATTAGCTCTGATTATATTTCTGCTAAGAATTATCTGCATACATGTACACAATGACGACAAGAACTGTTTTACTTGAAGTGACACAAGAACAAGAGGACACAATAAAAGCATTGTTTGCCCATAATGAATGGGACTATAAAGTGTTGGATCAAACAGGTAATTATTTCAATTTCTGAAACTTGTTTTACTTGTATCAACAGTAATAAAGATTTTAATATTATAATAACGAATACATGCATAACAGAAAGTAAGTGTGCACTAAAGAATAATCATATAATTGTTGAAAAAAGTAACATGGATATAATTAAAAAAAAAATGAAATACAAAATAATGTCAGCTTTTGTACTTATACAAACCTTGTTCTAATATAACTTCAGTGGAGAGAAAGCATACAAAGAAGCGAAAATCGAAACAGCACATGCAGCCGCAACCACAGCGAGCACGAGAACCTGTGCCAGAAATGGGACCAGAACAGCCCAATCCAGAAGCTATTGATGGGGAATGTGAACATTGCTTCCAGAATCCATGTGTAGCATCTAAGGAATATCACTGGCTAGGAAATGGACAAGGACCTAGTGTGGAAAATAGGAGATTCACTTATGGTTGAGTAGTGAGTTTCGAGTTAGAAAAGTAAGTTTCGAGTTTGAAAAAGTGAGTTTCGAGTTAGAAAAGTGAGTTTCGAGTTAGAAAAGTGAGTTTCGAGTTTGAAAAAGTGAGTTTCGAGTTAGAAAAGGGAGTTTCGAGTTAGAAAAGTGAGTTTCAAGTTAGAAAAGTGAGTTTCGAGTTAGAAAAAGTAAGTTTCTAGTTAAAAAAATGAGTTTCGAGTTAAAAAAGTGAGTTTCGAGTAAGATACTCTGGTGGATTGTAATCAACGTCGAACATAACCTTTTTTTATGGTATTAAACATTGGCACCAAAAACTACTTAAACAGTTAACCCCCCCTTCAAGAGTTTTATGTCCAGACACATTATTTTTTGGTACCAAAAACTGTTTAATGGAACTCATTCATGGATTGTTAGTTGCACCTTTTAAGATTATTTTACTTTATATTCCAAAACCGTTTTATTCTATTAGAGTATCCCGACGCGCATAATGGTAGCTACGTTCAAATCCCGCTCACACCAAAATATATTTTTACTGTTTTTTTTGTTTTTCCGTACAAATTTGGCATCAAAGAGTAAGATAAGATAATTATAAAACAAGAGCGCCGCGGAGCGAACGCCAACGCTTGTCTGTTCTTTCAAAGTCGATAATGGGCCATATCTTAATACATATTAAATCTTTAGTGATGTCCATTGCTATACATGTATGTATCGTCTATGGCAATGTGTGTATCAAGTTTCACTTGAATATCTTCTAGTTATATCTAGAGTAATGCTCCTTGCTATACATGTGCATATTGTCTCTGGCAATGTATGTACCAAGTTTCATTCGATTATCTGGAACAGTTTTTGAGTTATGGACCAAGGTTAAAGTTTTTGCAGTTTTTGCAATTTTTTGCACGACGACTCCAAAGACGAGCGCGCCGACGACAACGACGACGCCCAAGGCTATGACAATAGCTCGACTTTTTTTCTTCGGAAACAGACGCGCTAATAAGTGTTTCAGGTGCATTTTCAGTAACTGTGGGGCCAATCCAGGACGAGTCACTTTAAATCCGTTGTTTTGTCAAATTCTATATTGAAAAAGGGACCGTTCCGTCATAAATTGGTAGTTTGTTACCAAAGTCCAACTGTACTTTATGGTAACAATAAGATAGAGTTATCGCACGGACAACAAATTCCAACTGACATAATGACATATACCGACCGACATGCTCATCTACATACTTTGTTTTGTGGGGGTATACAACTGCCAAAACAACGATGTTAGTCAATATGTCAGGTTTACGTAATTATAGTTTGACATTTCTTTAAAGTATAAAACTGCGCCTTTGTTGTGTAGTCTTGCTGTGTTTGCCGTTGTCTCAGGCTTTTCAAAAAGGTCAAGTGTGACATTTAGAAAATTCAGATTTGGAAAGTACATGTACAGAATATTTTCAAACATCAAGGTGTCATATATTGGCGTCTATGTCAAATGCGGACAAACCGACTCGTATATGCGGGAGGTTACTAAGTATAATATAAATAGACTGGACACGATAAACTCTACTAATCACATTATAACGGAACATTTGGAATGTTTTCGAGAAAATCCTTCGATAAGTTTAATACACTTTAAAAGACTTTATCAAATGTCATGGCTGTACTGTTAGATACAGGAAGGTATAACATGACCCATGTGGCTATATTTACAGCAGTTGATAATTGTTTGTCCATTTATACCATCTGATACACCAGTTTCTTGTGCTGTTATGATAACTCAATTCAGTCGGGAGTTATTTTGTCTATTTAACACCGTTGCATTCGAAATTACTTTTTAAGTCTTGGAAAATGTTGAAATAAACATTCTTTTCTTTTTAGAGCCATGTCAGATGGTCTGTTTATTAATCAGAATGTGAACATTGCATAACATATTAAAACGTATGTGTACATTTAAAAAACATAGAAACATTTTAAATAATTGTTAGCAATCTGCTTTATCGCTTTAAATTTAGTTTTCCTTCAATTCAATTCAATACAAAATCAAATAAAACTCTTTATTTCCTCCTATTACACAACCTATAATATGATACGTTTGGAAGAAAATACACACAAACACACGCACACACACACACACGCACACACGCACACACATACATGTTCATAAACATTATATTTACAAGCATATATGAATAAAAAGTGACAATTTAAATAAATGGTACATACAGTTTGGACCGATACGTTTGTATACAACATTAATGTACACCGTGTTAAAAGCATGGATACGAGTTTGTTGAGGATGACTCTATAGTGATGTAAATTACAGTTTTGCAATAAAGCCATAATTAAAATTTAACGAGTAAAATGTCATAAATACCTTGTTGAAAACAAGTATTTAAATTGTACACATTATAATCCAGTGATACTTGTATACACAGTCTCTCACATTATGCCTGAAATTTCATCAAATCTGATGAACAAGAAACAGTTAGAATTTAAGCCATTAAGCAAGTATCAATTACCCATGGGTCATTTGACCTTAACAAGGGAGCAATTAATTAGCCAAGATGTTATTCTGACCAGTACATGTTATGATAAGAAACTTCAGTCTCTTAATGTTCCTGCTCTTGGAGATAACTTGAATTTGTGTTAACTCTTTCCCACATGCAGATGCCTTCCGACGCCTCTGCGGCATACAACTCTTCCAATTGTTGTGGCAAAAGGAGAATTGGCTTAACAAGAGCAATTTCTCGTTTTTCCATAAGGTTTTCAACTCTTTTCAATAACTAAACTTTCCCTTATAAAAGTTTTCAAAGTCGTCTGCTGCAGACTTGTTATATGTTTGAAAGGTTTAAGAAATTTATTCATACTTGTGTGTTTGTTCTACTCTCAAGTAAGAAGGAAGTGATAAGATATACAGATGTGAAGTTACGTTCTTATATCAGACCAAATGTTATATTTAATAAGAAAATACATGACATAATATTTGTCATGTTTTAAATTTTCTAACTCGAAACTCACTTTTTCTAACTCGAAACTCACTTTTTCTAACTCGAAACTCACTTTTACTAACTCGAAACTCACTTTTTCTAACTCGAAACTCACTTTTTACAACTCGATACTCACTTTTTACAACTCGATACTCACTTTTTTTTAACTCGAAACTCACTTCTTACAACTCGAAACTCGCTTTTCTAACTCGAAACTCACTTTTTCTAACTCGAAACTCACTTTTACTAACTCGAAACTCACATTTTCTAACTCGAAACTCACTTTTTACAACTCGATACTCACTTTTTTTAACTCGAAACTCACTTCTTACAACTCGAAACTCGCTTTTCTAACTCGAAACTCACTACTAGAAAGAAAGAAATCCTCGGAAAATAGTGCCTTACGTCGAGTCAAATATGCCAGTTTTTGGAAAGTTATGACAAACCTAGGAGCTTGGAAAGATTCAAGATATCTAGCGGTAAAGACTGCTCGTGCAAATGGAGGTGAATGGGCAGTACAGCACAAACGAGAAGTAATGCCTAGGTGCATACTGCATAAACTAAGAACACTATACGCTAATCCGAAGGACATGCCTTATATGGACCACAAATGGCAGTGATTGCATAATGACATGGAAACATTAACCCTTTCCCTCATACGACAAATCTGCAGCAGACGACTTTAAACATATTTTGTCAAAACATAGAAAATCTCTATAATTGAATGGATAACCTAAAAGTGGAAAACATTGTGGCAAAAGGAGAAATTGCTCGTTTTGAGCAATTTCTTCTTTTGTCACTATGTTTTCAAAAAGCTGTCTGCTGCAGAGTGCTGCAGAGGCGTCAGAAAGCGTCTATATGAGGGAAAGGGTTAACAAACCTACACTGTTGTAATTTATTTTGTGTTACAAAAAAAGTTGCATGTTTGTTGTTTTTTTAAATGTGACACAAATACCATAACATCATAATAACGGTAATGCTGAATTAGTTTACATTTGTGTATTTATTATTGTTCTTTGTGAATATTATTAAAATTTAAAAAGTGGAGATTCAGAGTTCAACTTTTGTTTTCTCTCAGAAATATTTATACAGTGTACATGCCTGGTGTGAAGTTTCTACATGTAATAACACACACTGACCAAATTCATTGCTCCCCTGCAGTTCATGCTGGGGTAATGGCCATTAAATTTCGATGTTATAGCTGTTAGCAGATAACTGATAAAAGTTGCCTGGAGAACCGAGTCGGCCCTTTAAACTCTTCCCAATAATATTATGGTATTGACACTTTTTCATTTTTAAAGTTAGGGGCATAGAGAAACAGCAAAAAGGCTATTTCTTCTTTTCTCCCAATAATTAGAAACTGTTTTCTACATAATTATATATATCACTTCCCATACAAAGAATAAGTCAAAACCTTACATTCACTTCAAATTGTTTTACTAGGTAACTAAAAATTGCCAAGAAACAGGTCATGATGGAAATGTACTAAGTGATATCATAAAAGATGGATGGAATTTGATAGGATACTGGACTCCTTTGTTTTCTCCGGCCTGTCATAAAACCCTAGTTAGTTGTGGATAACTGAATATCCGATCAGTTTATTGAAATGTGTCACCATGAAGACATCCCTGTTGTTAACCCTTTTCCACAAACAGCATTTTGCAGCAGAAGACATTGTAAACGTTGTGACAAAAGGAGAAATGGCTCATAATGAGCCATTTCACATTTTGCCACAACGTTTTCAACTATATTCAATAAATATACTTTCATTTATAGAGAGTTTTCATA
>JASEVX010001594.1:0-13801 GCA_031761405.1 Serripes groenlandicus | reverse complement strand
AGCTACGATCTACGACCCAGCACAACCAATTCTGAATGTTTTTAAGTGGTTGAGCTACGATCTACGACCCAGCACAACCAATTCGCAATGTTTTTAAAATGGTTGAGCTACGATCTACGACCCAGCTCAACCAATTCTGAATGTTTTTGTAGTGGTTGAGCTACGATCTACGACCCAGCACAACCAATTCGCAATCTTTTTAAAATGGTTGAGCTACGATCTACGACCCAGCACAACCAATTCGCAATGTTTTTAAAATGGTTGAGCTACGATCTACGACCCAGCACAACCAATTCGCAATCTTTTTAAAATGGTTGAGCTACGATCTACGACCCAGCACAACCAATTCGCACTGTTTTTAAAATGGTTGAGCTACGATCTACGACCCAGCTCAACCAATTCTGAATGTTTTTGTAGTGGTTGAGCTACGATCTACGACCCAGCACAACCAATTCGCAATCTTTTTAAAATGGTTGAGCTACGATCTACGACCCAGCACAACCAATTCTGAATGTTTTTAAGTGGTTGAGCTACGATCTACGACCCAGCACAACCAATTCGCAATGTTTTTAAAATGGTTGAGCTACGATCTACGACCCAGCTCAACCAATTCTGAATGTTTTTGTAGTGGTTGAGCTACGATCTACGACCCAGCACAACCAATTCGCAATCTTTTTAAAATGGTTGAGCTACGATCTACGACCCAGCACAACCAATTCTGAATGTTTTTAAGTGGTTGAGCTACGATCTACGACCCAGCACAACCAATTCGCAATGTTTTTAAAATGGTTGAGCTACGATCTACGACCCAGCACAACCAATTCTGAATGTTTTTAAGTGGTTGAGCTACGATCTACGACCCAGCACAACCAATTCGCAATGTTTTTAAAATGGTTGAGCTACGATCTACGACCCAGCACAACCAATTTGCAATGTTTTTAAAATGGTTGAGCTACGATCTACGACCCAGCACAACCAATTCGCAATCTTTTTAAAATGGTTGAGCTACGATCTACGACCCAGCACAACCAATTCGCAATGTTTTTAAAATGGTTGAGCTACGATCTACGATCCAGCACAACCAATTCGCAATGTTTTTAAAATGGTTGAGCTACGATCTACGACCCAGCACAACCAATTCTGAATGTTTTTAAGTGGTTGAGCTACGATCTACGACCCAGCACAACCAATTCGCACTGTTTTTAAAATGGTTGAGCTACGATCTACGACCCAGCTCAACCAATTCTCAATGTTTTTGTAGTGGTTGAGCTACGATCTACGACCCAGCACAACCAATTCGCAATGTTTTTATAGTGGATGAGCTACGATCTACGACCCAGCACAACCAATTCGCAATCTTTTTAAAATGGTTGAGCTACGATCTACGACCCAGCTCAACCAATTCTGAATGTTTTTGTAGTGGTTGAGCTACGATCTACGACCCAGCACAACCAATTCGCAATGTTTTTGTAGTGGTTGAGCTACGATCTACGACCCAGCTCAACCAATTCTGAATGTTTTTGTAGTGGTTGAGCTACGATCTACGACCCAGCACTACCAATTCCCAATGTTTTTAAAATGGTTGAGCTACGATATACGACCCAGCTCAACCAATTCTCAATGTTTTTGTAGTGGTTGAGCTACGATCTACGACCCAGCACAACCAATTCGCAATGTTTTTAAAGTGGTTGAGCTACGATCTACGACCCAGCACAACCAATTCGCAATGTTTTTAAAATGGTTGAGCTACGATCTACGACCCAGCACAACCAATTCGCAATCTTTTTAAAATGGTTGAGCTACGATCTACGACCCAGCACAACCAATTCTGAATGTTTTTAAGTGGTTGAGCTACGATCTACGACCCAGCACAACCAATTCGCACTGTTTTTAAAATGGTTGAGCTACGATCTACGACCCAGCTCAACCAATTCTGAATGTTTTTGTAGTGGTTGAGCTACGATCTACGACCCAGCACAACCAATTCGCAATCTTTTTAAAATGGTTGAGCTACGATCTACGACCCAGCACAACCAATTCTGAATGTTTTTAAGTGGTTGAGCTACGATCTACGACCCAGCACAACCAATTCGCAATGTTTTTAAAATGGTTGAGCTACGATCTACGACCCAGCTCAACCAATTCTGAATGTTTTTGTAGTGGTTGAGCTACGATCTACGACCCAGCACAACCAATTCGCAATCTTTTTAAAATGGTTGAGCTACGATCTACGACCCAGCACAACCAATTCTGAATGTTTTTAAGTGGTTGAGCTACGATCTAAGACCCAGCACAACCAATTCGCAATGTTTTTAAAATGGTTGAGCTACGATCTACGACCCAGCACAACCAATTCTCAATGTTTTTGTAGTGGTTGAGCTACGATCTACGACCCAGCACAACCAATTCGCAATGTTTTTAAAATGGTTGAGCTACGATCTACGACCCAGCACAACCAATTCGCAATCTTTTTAAAATGGTTGAGCTACGATCTACGACCCAGCACAACCAATTCTGAATGTTTTTAAGTGGTTGAGCTACGATCTACGACCCAGCACAACCAATTTGCAATGTTTTTAAAATGGTTGAGCTACGATCTACGACCCAGCACAACCAATTCGCAATCTTTTTAAAATGGTTGAGCTACGATCTACGACCCAGCACAACCAATTCGCAATGTTTTTAAAATGGTTGAGCTACGATCTACGACCCAGCACAACCAATTCGCAATCTTTTTAAAATGGTTGAGCTACGATCTACGACCCAGCACAACCAATTCTGAATGTTTTTAAGTGGTTGAGCTACGATCTACGACCCAGCACAACCAATTCGCACTGTTTTTAAAATGGTTGAGCTACTATCTACGACCCAGCTCAACCAATTCTGAATGTTTTTGTAGTGGTTGAGCTGCGATCTACGACCCAGCACAACCAATTCGCAATCTTTTTAAAATGGTTGAGCTACGATCTACGACCCAGCAAAACCAATTCTGAATGTTTTTAAGTGGTTGAGCTACGATCTACGACCCAGCAAAACCAATTCGCAATGTTTTTAAAATGGTTGAGCTACGATCTACGACCCAGCTCAACCAATTCTGAATGTTTTTGTAGTGGTTGAGCTACGATCTACGACCCAGCACAACCAATTCTCAATGTTTTTGTAGTGGTTGAGCTACGATCTACGACCCAGCACAACCAATTCGCAATGTTTTTAAAGTGGTTGAGCTACGATCTACGACCCAGCACAACCAATTCGCAATGTTTTTAAAATGGTTGAGCTACGATCTACGACCCAGCACAACCAATTCGCAATCTTTTTAAAATGGTTGAGCTACGATCTACGACCCAGCACAACCAATTCTGAATGTTTTTAAGTGGTTGAGCTACGATCTACGACCCAGCACAACCAATTCGCACTGTTTTTAAAATGGTTGAGCTACGATCTACGACCCAGCTCAACCAATTCTGAATGTTTTTGTAGTGGTTGAGCTACGATCTACGACCCAGCACAACCAATTCGCAATCTTTTTAAAATGGTTGAGCTACGATCTACGACCCAGCACAACCAATTCTGAATGTTTTTAAGTGGTTGAGCTACGATCTACGACCCAGCACAACCAATTCGCAATGTTTTTAAAATGGTTGAGCTACGATCTACGACCAAGCTCAACCAATTCTGAATGTTTTTGTAGTGGTTGATCTACGATCTACGACCCAGCACAACCAATTCGCAATCTTTTTAAAATGGTTGAGCTACGATCTACGACCCAGCACAACCAATTCTGAATGTTTTTAAGTGGTTGAGCTACGATCTAAGACCCAGCACAACCAATTCGCAATGTTTTTAAAATGGTTGAGCTACGATCTACGACCCAGCACAACCAATTCTCAATGTTTTTGTAGTGGTTGAGCTACGATCTACGACCCAGCACAACCAATTCGCAATGTTTTTAAAATGGTTGAGCTACGATCTACGACCCAGCACAACCAATTCGCAATCTTTTTAAAATGGTTGAGCTACGATCTACGACCCAGCACAACCAATTCTGAATGTTTTTAAGTGGTTGAGCTACGATCTACGACCCAGCACAACCAATTTGCAATGTTTTTAAAATGGTTGAGCTACGATCTACGACCCAGCACAACCAATTCGCAATCTTTTTAAAATGGTTGAGCTACGATCTACGACCCAGCACAACCAATTCGCAATGTTTTTAAAATGGTTGAGCTACGATCTACGACCCAGCACAACCAATTCGCAATCTTTTTAAAATGGTTGAGCTACGATCTACGACCCAGCACAACCAATTCTGAATGTTTTTAAGTGGTTGAGCTACGATCTACGACCCAGCACAACCAATTCGCACTGTTTTTAAAATGGTTGAGCTACTATCTACGACCCAGCTCAACCAATTCTGAATGTTTTTGTAGTGGTTGAGCTACGATCTACGACCCAGCACAACCAATTCGCAATCTTTTTAAAATGGTTGAGCTACGATCTACGACCCAGCACAACCAATTCTGAATGTTTTTAAGTGGTTGAGCTACGATCTACGACCCAGCACAACCAATTCGCAATGTTTTTAAAATGGTTGAGCTACGATCTACGACCCAGCTCAACCAATTCTGAATGTTTTTGTAGTGGTTGAGCTACGATCTACGACCCAGCACAACCAATTCGCAATGTTTTTGTAGTGGTTGAGCTACGATCTACGACCCAGCTCAACCAATTCTGAATGTTTTTGTAGTGGTTGAGCTACGATCTACGACCCAGCACAACCAATTCCCAATGTTTTTAAAATGGTTGAGCTACGATATACGACCCAGCTCAACCAATTCTCAATGTTTTTGTAGTGGTTGAGCTACGATCTACGACCCAGCACAACCAATTCGCAATGTTTTTAAAGTGGTTGAGCTACGATCTACGACCCAGCACAACCAATTCGCAATGTTTTTAAAATGGTTGAGCTACGATCTACGACCCAGCACAACCAATTCGCAATCTTTTTAAAATGGTTGAGCTACGATCTACGACCCAGCACAACCAATTCTGAATGTTTTTAAGTGGTTGAGCTACGATCTACGACCCAGCACAACCAATTCGCAATGTTTTTAAAATGGTTGAGCTACGATCTACGACCCAGCACAACCAATTCGCAATCTTTTTAAAATGGTTGAGCTACGATCTACGACCCAGCACAACCAATTCGCAATCTTTTTAAAATGGTTGAGCTACGATCTACGACCCAGCACAACCAATTCGCAATCTTTTTAAAATGGTTGAGCTACGATCTACGACCCAGCACAACCAATTCTGAATGTTTTTAAGTGGTTGAGCTACGATCTACGACCCAGCACAACCAATTCGCAATGTTTTTAAAATGGTTGAGCTACGATCTACGACCCAGCTCAACCAATTCTGAATGTTTTTGTAGTGGTTGAGCTACGATCTACGACCCAGCACAACCAATTCGCAATCTTTTTAAAATGGTTGAGCTACGATCTACGACCCAGCACAACCAATTCGCAATGTTTTTAAAATGGTTGAGCTACGATCTACGACCCAGCACAACCAATTCGCAATCTTTTTAAAATGGTTGAGCTACGATCTACGACCCAGCACAACCAATTCGCACTGTTTTTAAAATGGTTGAGCTACGATCTACGACCCAGCTCAACCAATTCTGAATGTTTTTGTAGTGGTTGAGCTACGATCTACGACCCAGCACAACCAATTCGCAATCTTTTTAAAATGGTTGAGCTACGATCTACGACCCAGCACAACCAATTCTGAATGTTTTTAAGTGGTTGAGCTACGATCTACGACCCAGCACAACCAATTCGCAATGTTTTTAAAATGGTTGAGCTACGATCTACGACCCAGCTCAACCAATTCTGAATGTTTTTGTAGTGGTTGAGCTACGATCTACGACCCAGCACAACCAATTCGCAATCTTTTTAAAATGGTTGAGCTACGATCTACGACCCAGCACAACCAATTCTGAATGTTTTTAAGTGGTTGAGCTACGATCTACGACCCAGCACAACCAATTCGCAATGTTTTTAAAATGGTTGAGCTACGATCTACGACCCAGCACAACCAATTCTGAATGTTTTTAAGTGGTTGAGCTACGATCTACGACCCAGCACAACCAATTCGCAATGTTTTTAAAATGGTTGAGCTACGATCTACGACCCAGCACAACCAATTTGCAATGTTTTTAAAATGGTTGAGCTACGATCTACGACCCAGCACAACCAATTCGCAATCTTTTTAAAATGGTTGAGCTACGATCTACGACCCAGCACAACCAATTCGCAATGTTTTTAAAATGGTTGAGCTACGATCTACGATCCAGCACAACCAATTCGCAATGTTTTTAAAATGGTTGAGCTACGATCTACGACCCAGCACAACCAATTCTGAATGTTTTTAAGTGGTTGAGCTACGATCTACGACCCAGCACAACCAATTCGCACTGTTTTTAAAATGGTTGAGCTACGATCTACGACCCAGCTCAACCAATTCTGAATGTTTTTGTAGTGGTTGAGCTACGATCTACGACCCAGAACAACCAATTCGCAATCTTTTTAAAATGGTTGAGCTACGATCTACGACCCAGCACAACCAATTCTGAATGTTTTTATGTGGTTGAGCTACGATCTACGACCCAGCACAACCAATTCGCAATGTTTTTAAAATGGTTGAGCTACGATCTACGACCCAGCTCAACCAATTCTGAATGTTTTTGTAGTGGTTGAGCTACGATCTACGACCCAGCACAACCAATTCGCAATCTTTTTAAAATGGTTGAGCTACGATCTACGACCCAGCACAACCAATTCTGAATGTTTTTAAGTGGTTGAGCTACGATCTACGACCCAGCACAACCATTTCGCAATGTTTTTAAAATGGTTGAGCTACGATCTACGACCCAGCACAACCAATTCTCAATGTTTTTGTAGTGGTTGAGCTACGATCTACGACCCAGCACAACCAATTCGCAATGTTTTTAAAATGGTTGAGCTACGATCTACGACCCAGCACAACCAATTCGCAATCTTTTTAAAATGGTTGAGCTACGATCTACGACCCAGCACAACCAATTCTGAATGTTTTTAAGTGGTTGAGCTACGATCTACGACCCAGCACAACCAATTTGCAATGTTTTTAAAATGGTTGAGCTACGATCTACGACCCAGCACAACCAATTCGCAATCTTTTTAAAATGGTTGAGCTACGATCTACGACCCAGCACAACCAATTCGCAATGTTTTTAAAATGGTTGAGCTACGATCTACGACCCAGCACAACCAATTCGCAATCTTTTTAAAATGGTTGAGCTACGATCTACGACCCAGCACAACCAATTCTGAATGTTTTTAAGTGGTTGAGCTACGATCTACGACCCAGCACAACCAATTCGCACTGTTTTTAAAATGGTTGAGCTACGATCTACGACCCAGCTCAACCAATTCTGAATGTTTTTGTAGTGGTTGAGCTACGATCTACGACCCAGCACAACCAATTCGCAATCTTTTTAAAATGGTTGAGCTACGATCTACGACCCAGCACAACCAATTCTGAATGTTTTTAAGTGGTTGAGCTACGATCTACGACCCAGCACAACCAATTCGCAATGTTTTTAAAATGGTTGAGCTACGATCTACGACCCAGCTCAACCAATTCTGAATGTTTTTGTAGTGGTTGAGCTACGATCTACGACCCAGCACAACCAATTCGCAATCTTTTTAAAATGGTTGAGCTACGATCTACGACCCAGCACAACCAATTCTGAATGTTTTTAAGTGGTTGAGCTACGATCTACGACCCAGCACAACCAATTCGCAATGTTTTTAAAATGGTTGAGCTACGATCTACGACCCAGCACAACCAATTCTCAATGTTTTTGTAGTGGTTGAGCTACGATCTACGACCCAGCACAACCAATTCGCAATGTTTTTAAAATGGTTGAGCTACGATCTACGACCCAGCACAACCAATTCTGAATGTTTTTAAGTGGTTGAGCTACGATCTACGACCCAGCACAACCAATTCGCAATGTTTTTAAAATGGTTGAGCTACGATCTACGACCCAGCACAACCAATTCTCAATGTTTTTGTAGTGGTTGAGCTACGATCTACGACCCAGCACAACCAATTCGCAATGTTTTTAAAATGGTTGAGCTACGATCTACGACCCAGCACAACCAATTACATTTTTGGTTGAGCTACGATCTACGATCTACGCGCTAACTTCACACACCTCCAGCATTCCTATCTATGTTGGGACATATATATGACATGAATTTGTCATCTGACGACGGGCCGATTCAATCTCTAAGAATATAAAATGATGAAGTTTTTAACTCGGCCAGGCCATGCAGAAAAATACTTCCCTAGGTTTTGAAATTAATCCGTTCCCACTCACACAGACGCTTCAAGCAATCTCTTATTTTACCACAATGTTTTTATTTTTCATTCAGTAATTATATATTCTTTTGTAAAGATTACCCGTGTTTTTGCCTAGATGTTATCAGAGTCGTATCCAGCAGGTTTGTTGTATGCGAGAACATTTCAATATCATAATTCAAACTGAAATATTTTATCATTTGTTTTGAGTCATAACTCTGTGTATGACTTGGTGGCGAAAAGTGAAGATCCTGGTCAGACTGCCCGAATCTCTAGTCTGATCTAGATCATCATTGATTGCAATGTGCCGCAGAGCTGCTTTCACGTGGCGTTGTCCTTTATTTTCGGCTTGGGTTGAATTGAAAAGAGCTCAGGCAAACTCTGTTTATATCTTATAGTCATTGTTTTTGTATTGAAAGTAACATATTATTTATATAAACCATTGCGAGGTCATCCATTGAAAGGGACAATATGATATGAATATGTACAATTAAATAAGCCTTTGTTCTCCTGACCGTGATGTATATTAATCTAACCACCTAAAAATGAGCCGTCCCGCGAGAAAACCATCATTATGGCATCTGCGTAATATATCGACCCTGATCAGCCTGCGCAGTACGCGTAGACTGATCCGGGCCGACACATTCCGTCTCAGGGGGATATATGTATAGAGTAATGATTCCTGAAACAGAAAATCCACAATCGGCGAAACGTGTCTAACCGGATAAGCCTGCGCGGCATACTTAGGCTGATCCGGTCGATACTTTACGCAATGTCCACAATGTTTTTTTGTTCACGGGACGGCTCAAATCATCAATGTAATCCACAATATTGCAAAAGGAGCAACGTCACGTGAAAAAAACCCAGACATTCGGAGATGTTTTAGGTTTTATAACAACTACGATCCCACCAAGTACCTCAGAATGTAATTGTTTCTTTGTGGTTGATTTATGTCGATTTCAACATTTTACAGTTATATCATAACGTTTCAGTACTACCGATCTATTTATCCTGACACCAGCGAGTCAGTCGTAATTGTGACACAACTATCCTAAGCGCAAATGAGGGAAAGCCATTAATATCATTTTTAAAAGTCTATGTCCCGGCCGGGGATCGAACTCGTGATCTTCCGAAACCGAAGCGGACGATCTTCGAATTCGTCTTCTGCAATTCTGCTGTATCTTGGAAAGGGTGTCGTTTGCGTTGTCTGTAAAGATAATATAGCAATCTTAAGCAAATTTCATGCGGAATTAAACATGTTGTGGGAAAAGAAGAACTTCCCATCTTTCCCTAAGAGTTTAAAATGCACCTGGTACAAAGGCACGAAATGTTGCCTGCATGGTGGATAGGGTTACATTCGGGATAGTCATACACTACTAATACACGTGAATATACACTACTAACACACGTGAATATACACTACTAACACATACACTACTAACACATACACTACTAACACACGTGAATATACACTACTAACACACGTGAATATACACTACTAACACATACACTACTAACACATACACTACTAACACACACGTGAATATACACTACTAACACATACACTACTAACACACACACGTGAATATACACTACTAACACACGTGAATATACACTACTAACACACGTGAATATACACTACTAACACATACACTACTAACACATACACTACTAACACACGTGAATATACACTACTAACACACGTGAATAACACATACACTACTAACACATACACTATAAACACACGTGAATATTATATCACCTATCAAGGTGACTGAATTCTTACTTATTATAGACCCGGGTTCGAATCCGCTGAGAGTAGAGTCAACACCGAGGATCTTCTAACACGACAGGCGTGAGTGCTCCTGAAAAGTAGGGGTTTTATTCGAGTTTAACGCCGTTTTCAACATTATTTCAGTTATATCACGGCGACAGTTACATTATTCATGATCCCTGGGTAGACACACCAGCACTAGGCTAGAAAATGTGCCTTGCCTAAGGGCACTCCTGCGTGACCGTCGCGCCGCGACTGGGTATCCAAACCGGGCGGCCTGGTAATAAATCCCCGACGCTAACCACTCAACTAAGATTCCATCCTTAAAAGTTAATCCAGTCTTTTACATTTCTGACTCTATAGTTAATCATTTTCTTACTTTTGCTATTCCTAGAATCTCAAAGTCAAAAGGTCAGTCCGATGTCTTGTTCATATTGCCTATCGGAAATGAATGAAATATTGTTGAAAGCGGTGTTAATACTCCACCAATATATCAATTTATCATACCGATTTTAAGTTTTGCAAGGAACTGTGTCACGATTTTTCTTATTAAAAAATTACAAAAAATGCACGATATGAAATTTACAAAAATGCATGATATGAAATTAACAAGAATGCACAATATGGATTTAACAAACATGCACGATAAAGAATTAACAAAAATGCATGATATGAAATAAACAATAACGGACGATATGAAATTAACAAGAATGCACAATATGGATTTTTAAAACAAAAATGCACGATATGAAATTAACAAGATAGCACGATATGAAATTAACAAGATAGCACGATATGAAATTATCAAAAAATGCACGATATGTAATTAACAATAATGCACGATATGTAATTAACAATAATGCACAATATGGAATAAACAGTAATGCACGATGTGAAATTAACAAAAATGCACGGTATGAAATAAACAATAATGCACGATGTGAAATTAACAAAAATGCACGGTATGAAATTAACAATTATGCACGATGTGAAATTAACAAAAATGTACGATGTGAAATTAAGATTTAAAAAAAATGCAGGATATGGAAAAAACAAAAATGCAGGATATGAAATTTAAAAAAAAAAATGCACGATATGGAATTAACAAAAATGCACGATATGAAATTAACAAAAAGCATTATATGGAATTAACAAAAATGCATGATATGAAGTTAACGAAAATGTACGATGTGAAATTAACAAAGATTCATGATATTACATTTACGAAAAATGCACGATATGAAATTATCTAAAATGCACGATATGAAATTATCTAAAATGCACGATATGAAATTTACAAAAGCAGATCGGGAATCATGCATCTCTAATTGACACTGTTTATGCATCATTTTCAATCAAAATTACAAAAGGGTTAGTTAGCCTACATGGAACCAATTGAAATTGTGAAAAGCCTGTATTCGATAGTTCATCCGTACTAGAACCAGTTCACAAACGCATGCGCAAAACAAACGACATACATTTATTAGGAGGTTGGTGTACACACGTGTAGAGATAACGTAGTATCGATCCATTGAGACAATTCAATTGATTGATTGATTGATTGATTGATTGATTGATTGATTGATTGATTGATTGATTGATTGATTGATTGATTGATTTATTTATTTATTGTTTGATTGATTGCTTGATTGATTGAGTAATTGATTGATTGATTGATTGATTGATTGATTGATTGATTGATTGATTGATTGGTGTTTTACGCAACTTCAAAACTTATTCAGTTATACCACTGCGTATCATGTTTAAGTAACCAGTAATACTGGTCCATTTATCCTGACATCAGTCAATCAATCGTAATGCTAACCCCTGAGTGCCAAGGAGGGCAGCCATCACTACAATTGTTAAAGTATTTGGTATGACCCGGCCGAGGATCGAACCCACTACCTCTTGCACCGAGACGGACGCTCTACCACTACACCACTGTGCCGGTGAGTCAATTCAAAGTGGGTGGGTCTTGAGGTAGAGCCCAGGACTTATTGTTTTTTTGTTTTTGGTCTCTGGCTGTGCAGGGGCTCTACAGTTCCGGGGATTTCCGCGGCATAATTAAACCTATATATCGAATCCATATGTTTATTTTCATTTTAACATTTTCATATAATAATAATATTAACGATGCATAACAGTTTATAAGTACTATTTGTATCAATGATATGTATAACAACACAGGTAATTTAACCCAATCCCACTTGTAGACGCAGTTTGACGTATCTACAGTAGACGGCTTTTGAAAGCATTGGTGCCAAATTAGAAAAAGCTCAATAGCGCTGGTCGATTATAATTATGATTATATATCCAATGGTACTAATGTTATATGAATTTACACAGGTTCGAATCCTACTGACAACGATGTTTAGGACCGCCTGACCTTCTTAACTTTCCGAACAGAGGTTTGTTTACATCCAAACCTTTTAAATAATTGTAAACATCAATCAGCAAACATGATCTACACTGTGCTCAACTCTTATCAATTACAATGTGTTCATTTATAGAAAATGTCCACGTTTTATTTAGCCCAGACATTTTCTTATTCGTCTAATGCAGATTAATAAGCCGTTCCCGCGAGAAAACCAACATTATGGAATCTTCGTAATGTGTCGACCCAGATCAGCCTGCACAGTCCGGGCAGACTGATCAGGGCCGACACATTCCGTCTCAGGGGGACAGAGGTAAAGAGTAATGATTCCTGAAACAGAAAATCCACAGGAGGCGAAAAATGTCTATCCGGGTAAGCCTGTGCGTCATGTTTAGGCTGATCCGGGTCGATACTTTACGCAGAGTCCATAATGTTGGTTTTCTCGCGGGACGGCTCATTTATCATATATTGGAAAGGGTTAAGTTAGATGTGAAGCAGTCGCTGTAACGGTCCCCATTGACCCGTAAAGCTCAGTGCATGGATTACAGCATACCTTGTATCGTTTTGTACGACAGATAAAAACCCGAATCATTCTTTGTTATCGTGAACCATGGATTAGTTGCATGGCCCATTGATTCGAGCCCTTGTATCTCAAGACGGTAACGATGGGGGCTATCAATCCAGAGGTATAGGTTCGAACACCGGTTCAGCCATTCTTTCTTTCCCATGATTGACATAATGCTTGGTGACAAGCGTCATTCGTCTTCCGCCAACATAGAGACGTATACAGTTTCATCCAGTTTTCTGAGAGGAGTGTTGTTTGTTGGGAACCAGGAAAAGTAAGTAAGGTGAGGTGAGCTGGCCGCCGTGTTATAACTGAATTACCGTTGACAGCGACTTTATCTCCAATCAATTAATTCATATTCCATTGAACGCAGTTTAGAATAAAGTTATATAAGTTAAGGTAGAATTATGCCACAAAAGCATGTTTAATACTTAAAATAAACACACATTATTATCTCATCTAGAGACACGTGAAATCATTGAAGTGAGATAAATAAAATTGGATTACCTGATTTGTTGACATTATTTCTTTATCATTATAGGGGAATATGCCATATGGTCGTCATATACGTTGTATTTTAAACTCTTTAAGACATACAGATGCATTTGAGTTATTGTGGAAATAAGAAACAATTTCTTCAATAGCCAATGTGTTCAACTCTATTCAATAATGATTC
>JASEVX010001593.1:0-13803 GCA_031761405.1 Serripes groenlandicus | reverse complement strand
TGTTGCTGTTTATTGTCAAGTTCGAGCTTCTTGCCTATCTGAGCCCGACCGTGGGAAAATACAGTATTTGGCATTTTTGAACAGAGTGGGTCCATATCATATTGTATATCTGCTCAGTCTTGTCAGAATATATTCAAGTTGTCAGAACAGAACATATCTAAAAGTTGCTCAAGGTTAAATTGATAATGCTTTACAGATGTGTTGTTTAACCCTTTCAGCGCCAAAGGCAATATTGAGCTTATTGCAAACAATACTGATCCAGGCGAGTCAGCTCGTAACGAGCTGTCTCACCTGAAATCAGCATTGTTTGCCTTTTAGTTACCAAAATAGTCCAAAACTTTCATAAATTGAGAAATGGACACACCCGATTTTAAACATGGAAGAGTCTACTTTAAACAATTCGGCGCTGAAAGAGTTAAACCTTCTTTGACGTATTGAATTATAATCAGACTAGACTGAACGGATACGCGAGTTGTACGCTTAGAGTGTTCGCTGCTCAATTGCTGCTCACACATTTAGGGTGACAATGGCGGCGATGAAAACGACGACGACGACGACGATGATGATAATAATTATATAACCGAGTATAGACTCGGCAAGCCCCTCGAACAATACCGATCACTCACGACTCCATACGGAAATCGCCGAGCCCTTTAGACCAAATTTATTCGGAAAACGATTTCCCTAGAAGAATTCTATAAACATTATACATGTTTTATATCTGTTAGCCTTTAGTTTGCTAACACACTACACTGACGAGTTCCCTAGTATAATTCTATAAACATTATACATGTTTTATATCTGTTAGCCTTTAGTTTGCTAACACACTACACTGACGAGTTCCTTAGTATAATTCTATAAACATTATACATGTTTTATATCTGTTAGCCTTTAGTTTGCTAACACACTACACTGACGAGTTCCTTAGTATAATTCTATAAACTTTATACATGTTTAATATTTAGTCTGTCAACACTAACGAAACTGGTTGTGTCAATATTTGAAAACCCTTTCCAACCTGCAGACACATGTTCGCACATAGGCAGCAACAATGTAGCAAAAGAATAAATTCCACGTAATGTTCAATCCCTCATTTTGCCACAATCTATTCAACTCTATTCAATAATAACATGTTTATATTTAGTGAATTTCCCTAGTCTTGTCCTGATGTTTCAAAAGTCGTCTGCTGGAGATTTGCTGTATGAGGGGAAGGGTTAACTGTATGCACGAGTTTATGAACTACTCCGGTCAGGAGTTGGGACTCATAAAGACGCTTTCTGACGCCGTTGCAGCAGACGGCTTTTTGAAAACATATTGACAAATGAAGAAATTGCACAAAACGTGCAATTTCTCTTTTTGCCACAATGTTTTCCACTTTTTGTCATAGGTTATCCATTCAATAATGGAGATTTTCTATATTTTGACAAAATGCGTTCAAAGTCGTCTGCTGCAGAATTGTCGTATGAGGAAAAGGGTTAAATCAAGAGACACGGCTTGCTATCTTTATGAAGTTTGCACTACACTTAGGTTATGACAAATTAAAATGTGATCTGGGCCACGTACACATCCGACCTAAATTGATAGACAAACTATATTTGTTTATTCTGAAACAAAAAAGGGAATTTAAGTCGTGTTCAAAGACGTTCAAAACCAGGAAATGCATGAATAGGTGAACTGGCCGCCGTGATATAACTGAGAAATTGTTAAAAACGGCGTTAAACCCCAATCAATCAATCAATCAATCAATCAATCAATCAATTAAAGACGTTCTGTCTTGTTTATACCACTGCGACAAAGAAACTTATTTATGCCTGGGTCTGAATTCACTAATTAAGCTCAATACCATTGCCAGTCTAATTATAAAGTCATAAGTTAAGATCATTTCTGATCATTGCCCTAGACCAATCTACATGTATGTTACTTTGGAATTTAAAATAAGAATAATTTGAGAAATGTTGGTGAATACGGGCCTTTGTTTCTTTGTTTCTATCGTGGTAATGTTTGGGCATAACGCCTCGGGTGACTGAATATATATAGTCTGAATGGCTTTCCCTCATTGGCGTTCAGGAGTGTAAGGTTAGCATTGAGACTGACTCTCTGACGTCTGGATAAATGGATAAACTCACCTAAAAACCGCCGAGACGGCTGACTTGTCATCTTTGGTATGAACCGACCTGCGATCGAAACCGCGACCTCCAGCTCCTATGATGTACGTTATACCAGACCACCGCAGTGGCGTATTGAAATAGCCAGTCGGTTATCACTGAGACTACAGTGATCACGCTAGCCAGTCGGTTATTACTGGGAATACACTGAACACGCTAGCCAGTCGGTTATCACTGAGACTACAGTGAACACGCTAGCCAGTCGCTTATCACTGAGACTACAATGAACACGCTAGCCAGTCGCTTATCACTGGGAATACAGTGAACACGCTAGCCAGTCGGTTATCACTGAGACTACAGTGAACACGCTAGCCAGTCGCTTATCACTGAGACTACAGTGAACACGCTAGCCAGTCGGGTATCACTGAGACTACAGTGAACACGCGAGCGACGGAAGTCAGTTATCACTGAGACTACAGTGAACACGCTAGCCAGTCGGTTATCACTGAGACTACAGTGAACACGCTAGCTAGTCGGTTATCACTGAGACTTCAGTGAACACGCTAGCCAGTCGGTTATCACTGAGACTACAGTGAACACGCTAGCCAGTCGCTTATCACTGAGACTACAATGAACACGCTAGCCAGTCGCTTATCACTGGGAATACACTGAACACGCTAGCCAGTCGGTTATCGCTGAGACTACAGTGAACACGCTAGCCAGTCGGTTATCACTGAGGCTACAGTGAACACGCTAGCCAGTCGCTTATCACTGAGACTACAATGAACACGCTAGCCAGTCGCTTATCACTGGGAATACACTGAACACGCTAGCCAGTCGGTTATCACTGAGACTACAGTGAACACGCTAGCCAGTCGGTTATTACTGAGACTAAAGTGAACACGCTAGCCAGTCGGTTATCACTGAGACTACAGTGAACACGCTAGCCAGTCGGTTATCACTGAGACTACAGGGAACACGCGAGCGACGGAAGTGAGTTATTACTGAGACTGGAACACGCTAGCCAGTCGATTATCACTGGGAATACTCTGAACACGCTAGCCAGTCGGTTATTACTGGGACTACAGTGAACACGCTAGCCAGTCGGTTATTACTGAGACTACAGTGAAAACGCTAGCCAGTCGGTTATCACTGAGACTACAGTGAACACGCGAGCGACGGAAGTCAGTTATTACTGAGACTCCAGTGAACACGCTAGCCAGTCGGTTATTACTGAGACTACAGGGAACACGCTAGCCAGTCGCTTATCACTGAGACTCCAGTGATCACGCTAGCCAGTCGGTTATCACTGAGACTACAGGGAACACGCTAGCCAGTCGGTTATTACTGAGACTACAGGGAACACGCTAGCCAGTCGCTTATCACTGAGACTACAGTGAACACGCTAGCCAGTCGGTTATCACTGAGACTACAGTGAACACGCTAGCCAGTCGCTTATCACTGAGACTACAGGAAACACGCTAGCCAGTCGATTATCACTGGGAATACACTGAACACGCTAGCCAGTCGGTTATAACTGGGACTACAGTGAACACGCTAGCCAGTCGGTTATTACTGAGACTACAGTGAACACGCTAGCCAGTCGGTTATCACTGAGACTACAGTGAACACGCGAGCGACGGAAGTCAGTTATTACTGAGACTCCAGTGAACACGCTAGCCAGTCGGTTATTACTGAGACTACAGGGAACACGCTAGCCAGTCGCTTATCACTGAGACTCCAGTGATCACGCTAGCCAGTCGGTTATCACTGAGACTACAGGGAACACGCTAGCCAGTCGGTTATTACTGAGACTACAGGGAACACGCTAGTCAGTCGCTTATCACTGAGACTACAGGGAACACGCTAGCCAGTCGGTTATCACTGAGACTACAGGGAACACGCTAGCCAGTCGGTTATCACTGAGACTACAGTGAACACGCTAGCCAGTCGGTTATCACTGAGACTACAGGGAACACGCTAGCCAGTCGGTTATCACTGAGACTCCAGTGATCACGCTAGCCAGTCGGTTATCACTGAGACTACAGTGAACACGCTAGCCAGTCGCTTATCACTGAGACTACAATGAGCACGCTAGCCAGTCGCTTATCACTGGGAATACACTGAACACGCTAGCCAGTCGGTTATCACTGAGACTACAGTGAACACGCTAGCCTGTCGGTTATTACTGAGATTACAGTGAAGACGCTAGCCAGTCGGTTATCACTGAGACTAAAGTGAACACGCTAGCCAGTCGGTTATCACTGAGACTACAGTGAACACGCTAGCCAGTCGCTTATCACTGAGACTACAGTGAACACGCTAGCCAGTCGCTTATCACTGATACTACAGTGAACACGCTAGCCAGTCGCTTATCACTGATACTACAGTGAACACGCTAGCCAGTCGGTTATCACTGAGACTACAGTGAACACGCTAGCCAGTCGCTTATCACTGAGACTACAGGGAACACGCTAGCCAGTCGATTATCACTGGGAATACACTGAACACGCTAGCCAGTCGGTTATAACTGGGACTACAGTGAACACGCTAGCCAGTCGGTTATTACTGAGACTACAGTGAACACGCTAGCCAGTCGGTTATCACTGAGACTACAGTGAACACGCGAGCGACGGAAGTTAGTTATTACTGAGACTCCAGTGAACACGCTAGCCACTCGGTTATTACTGAGACTACAGGGAACACGCTAGCCAGTCGCTTATCACTGAGACTCCAGTGATCACGCTAGCCAGTCGGTTATCACTGAGACTACAGGGAACACGCTAGCCAGTCGGTTATTACTGAGACTACAGGGAACACGCTAGCCAGTCGCTTATCACTGAGACTACAGGGAACACGCTAGCCAGTCGGTTATTACTGAGACTACAGGGAACACGCTAGCCAGTCGCTTATCACTGAGACTACAGGGAACACGCTAGCCAGTCGGTTATCACTGAGACTACAGGGAACACGCTAGCCAGTCGGTTATCACTGAGACTACAGTGAACACGCTAGCCAGTCGGTTATCACTGAGACTACAGGGAACACGCTAGCCAGTCGGTTATCACTGAGACTCCAGTGATCACGCTAGCGAGTCGGTTATTACTGAGACTACAGGGAACACGCTATCGAGTCGGTTATCACTGAGACTACAGTGAAAACGCTAGCCTGTCGGTTATCACTGAGACTACAGTGAACACGCTAGCCAGTCGCTTATCACTGGGAATACAATGAACACGCTAGCCAGTCGGTTATTACTGGGACTACAGTGAACACGCTAGCCAGTCGGTTATTACTGAGACTACAGGGAACACGCTAGCCAGTCGCTTATCACTGAGACTACAGTGAACACGCTAGCCAGTCGGTTATCACTGAGACTACAGTGAACACGCTAGCCAGTCGGTTATCACTGAGACTACAGTGAACACACTAGCCAGTCGGTTATCACTGAGACTACAGTGAACACGCTAGCCAGTCGGTTATCACTGAGACTACAGGGAACACGCTAGCCAGTCGGTTATCACTGAGACTCCAGTGATCACGCTAGCGAGTCGGTTATTACTGAGACTACAGGGAACACGCTATCGAGTCGGTTATCACTGATACAACAGTGAACACGCTAGCCAGTCCGTTATCACTGAGACTCCAGTGATCACGCTAGCCAGTCGGTTATTACTGAGACCACAGTGAACACGCTAGCCAGTCGGTTATCACTGAGACTACAGTGAACACGCTAGCCAGTCGGTTATCACTGAGACTACAAGGAACACGCTAGCCAGTCGGTTATCACTGAGACTCCAGTGATCACGCTAGCCAGTCGGTTATTACTGAGACTACAGGGAACACGCTATCGAGTCAGTTATCACTGAGACTACAGTGAACACGCTAGCCAGTCGGTTTTCACTAGGACTACAGTAAACACGCTAGCCAGTCGGTTATTACTGAGACTACAGGGAACACGCTATCGAGTCAGTTATCACTGAGACTACAGTGAACACGCTAGACAGTCGGTTTTCACTAGGACTACAGTAGACACGCTAGCCAGTCGGTTATCACTGAGACTACAGTGAACACGCTAGCGACGGAAGTCAATTATCACTGAGACTACAGTGAACATGCTAGCCAGCCGGTTATCACTGAGACTCCAGTGATTACGCTAGCCAGTCGCTTATCACTGAGACTACAGTGAACACGCTAGCGACGGAAATGAGTAACTCTCTTTTCAAGGAAACTACATGGCAATTATTATAAGATTACATCTGGCGTTTTATGTAATACTATGACAGTTCAGTCTTTGAACACTACTTAAGTACTATTCCTTTTATAGCTGCCTCGGTTGTGCAGTGGTAGAGCGCCCGAGGGTGATGACTTTCCCTCCTTGGCGCTCAGGATTAGGCAGGGGCGTAGCTTTGCAATAATCAATGTGTAGGCCGTCTCGTGAGAAAATAACATTGTGGACTCTGCGTAAAGTATCGACCCGGATCAGCCTAAGCATGCCACACAGGCCTACTCGGATAGACAATTTTCGCCTCCTGTGGATCTTCTGTTTTTGGAATAATTACTCTATACACCTATCCCCCTAAGACGGAATGTGTCGGCCGGATCAGTCTGTGCGAACAGCGCAGGCTGATCTGGTCGATACATTACGCAGATGTCTATCGCCGAGACTGCATTTTGGGGCATTTTGAGAAAAATTGTGTAGGCACGTGCCTACAGTGCCTAAAGGGAGCTACGCCCCTGATAGGCGGCTAGCATTACGCCTGACTCGCAGTGTCACTCACACAATAACACTAAAAAATGTTGAAAGCTGCAAATACAAATACAAATACAAATACAAAAATACGAATACAAATACAAATACAAATACAAATACAAAAATACAAATACAAATACAAATACACAAATACACAAATACACAAATACAAATACAAAAATACAAATACAAATACAAAGATAAAAATACAAATACAAATACAAATACAAATATACAAATACAAATACAAATACAAATACAAAAATACAAATACAAATACAAATACAAAAATACAAATACAAATACAAATACAAATACAAAAACAAATACAAATTGCAACTGTTGTCAGCAATATGATAACATATTGACGCTTTAAAATAACAAAAAATATACTTTGAGACCTGTTGCTGAGTAATCCAAGTTGTACTGTCGTATTGAAGATGATAATTGACTTACCGTACTGTCGTATTGAAGATGATAATTGACTTACCGTACTGTCGTATTGAAGATGATAATTGACTTACCGTACTGTCGTATTGAAGATGATAATTGACTTACCGTACTGTCGTATTGAATATGATAATTGACTTACCGTACTGTCGTATTGAAGATGATAATTGACTTACCGTACTGTCGTATTGAAGATGATAATTGACTTACCGTACTGTCGTATTGAAGATGATAATTGACTTACCGTACTGTCGTATTAAAGATGATAATTGACTTACCGTACTGTCGTATTGAAGATGATATTTGACTTACCGTACTGTTGTATTGAAGATGATATTTGACTTACCGTACTGTCGTATTAAAGATGATATTTGACATACCGTACTGTCGTATTAAAGATGATATTTGACTTACCGTACTGTCGTATTAAAGATGATATTTGACTTACCGTACTGTCGTATTAAAGATGATAACTTGTGGTTCGTACTGTCGTATTAAAGATGATATTTGACTTACCGTACTGTCGTATTAAAGATGATAATTGACTTACCGTACTGTCGTATTAAAGATGATAACTTGTGGTTCGTACTCGATACCAGTCAATGATAATTGACTTACCGTACTGTCGTATTAAAGATGATAATTCATGGTTCGTACTCGATGCCAGTCAATGATAATTGACTTACCGTACTGTCGTATTAAAGATGATAACTCGTGGTTCGTACTCGATACCAGTCAATGATAATTGACTTACCTGATGTTGTATTAAAAATGATAACTCGTGGTTCGTACTCGATGCCAATCAATGATATTTGACTTACCGTACAGTCGTATTAAAGATGATAATTGACTTACCGTACTGTCGTATAAAAGATGATAATTGACTTACCGTACTGTCGTATAAAAGATGATAATTGACTTACCGTACTGTCGTATTAAAGATGATAACTTGTGGTTCGTACTGTCGTATTAAAGATGATAATTGACCTACCGTACTGTCGTATAAAAGATGATAATTGACTTACCGTACTGTCGTATTAAAGATGATAACTCGTGGTTCGTACTCAATGCCAATCAATGATAATTGACTTACCGTACTGTCGTATTAAAGATGATTACTCGTGGTTCGTACTCGATACCAGTCAATGATAATTGACTTACCTGATGTTGTATTAAAAATGATAACTCGTGGTTCGTACTCGATGCCAATCAAGGATATTTGACTTACCGTACTGTCGTATTAAAGATGATAATTCGTGGTTCGTACTCGCTGCCAGTCAATGATAATTAACTTACCTGATGTCAACGGGTGGGATTAAGTGACAGTTTTAATCAGTTTCCACTTCTTAAAGGAAAAGATAAATCGTGGCTGACTATATAGAGATTGTATTTACATGTACACTACATTTTCAGGGTTAGTGTACATCTTGTTTCCGGAGCGGGACATCAGAATTGGATCCCCGGTCGGTTCATTCCAAAATACTCGTGGAATAAACATGGGTTTAGAATTGAACGCACTGGACATTGAAAGAAAATGTAATCCTATTCAATTAAAACTTCATGAGCGGCTTCTATCTGTATAGTTGAGCCTAATCTACGCGGGTTGTTAATGTATATATTTTGTCTAATGTATATATACAGCATGTAAATATTTATCATTGTCATATTTTCATGTAACTATTGTTTATGGCCGATGGCATGTTTATTTGCCGAATTCCTAATAAAATTGAGTTGAGTTGTTACTCCAGGGGGTGCCAGCTCGAACCCAATATCGGCCACCATTCATGCCAACGTTTGACAAACGTCAACGACGCACGTTATTTTAACAAGGATTCGTTTCAAGTGTAAAGTTGATAAGAGTGTCACAATTAATTATAGAAAATGTGAATGAAATCTATATTCATGAATACAATTCGGAATATTTATTGATAGTTGTTTTCAATGAATAGTTTTCGATATAACTGTTGATTATAAGTTCTATAAAGTAGTATGCCTTGTCCTATGTATCTCTTATATACCGTGCAACATTTCTGTCCTTAAGTACTTGTAGGTATATACATTGTATATGTATGTTCTTTGTTATCGTACAGTAAATCCTTCGTGCAAATATTACCTTTCTTCTGCACACAGCAATTGTTTGCATCATCATTGATTATTTAATATATATTAACCCGGTCTTGTTCCCATATTACAGGTTTTATATCAACTGTTAATATATTACCTCATACTCCATTGTTAAAATGTACCGAGAGTAACAAATAATCTGTGAAAAGTAGCGCCTATTCTGCTGTTCCTGAATTAAACACGCACTGGTTATAACAGATGTTTTCACAATTTCTTAACTTTTTCCCTAGGTAAACAGAGAAGTCAGGTTTTCGCAAATTGTAATAAAAGGTAGGTCGGAGGTGTTAAACAGATAATTAAAAATAAGAACGAAGTAGGCACAACATGAGATTAAACCGGTTTTACAAGCGTTTTAACTATAATTGCGAACACTATAGACGCAGATAAGAGTGTTCGTTTCTGACGTAAAAACAAATTGAACTTCTAAAACATGAAATATCCTTTTGTTAAACAAGGCAGGCGATTCGAGCTACAGAGCTTCAGCGGGTAAAGGGTTTTTAACCCTTTCCCTCATACGACAATTCTGCAGCAGACGACTTAGAACATATTTTGTCAACAAATAGAAAATCCCTATAATTGAATGGATTGTCAATGACTAAGAGTTGAAAACATTGTGGCAAAAGGAGAAATTGCTCGTTTTGAGCAATTTCTTCTTTTGTCACTATGTTTTCAAAAATCCGTCTGCTGCAGAGGCGTCAGAAAGCGTCTATATGAGGGAAAGGATTAACAATGTCAATCGAGAAGGGTGACAAAGAAGTTAAAGGAATAACTTCCTCGTGTGTACAATGTAGTTTATCAATGGTTTTAAACCGTTAACCCTTTCCCGCATACACCTGCTACAAATTTGGAGCAGACGACTTTCACAATATCTATATCTAGGCCAATCATTGGAAACTTTTTTTATTATTCGAAAGAGATAAAAAAAAACATTGTGGCAAAAGTAGAAATTGCTTATTCTGACAATTTTTTATATTTTGTTACAATCTTTTCAAAAGTCGTCACGTGCAGGAGCGTGAAACATATCTGAAAGTTTGAAAGGGTTAAAAAGATAAAAGGTGTTCGGCTGAAGGTCCTTTGTGTTCAATTTGTACCGTGTTTTAATCATTTACACCGACTTTTAAACGTACATTGTTAGTTAGTCTGGTGACTGGAGTACTTGTGGAATTACCACCAGAATCTATGTGTAATGTGTTTAGTTGAATTACCATCAGAATATATATGTAATGTATTTAGTGGAATTACCATCTGATTCTATGTGAAGTTCAAGTTTTTCCAAGAAGGTATGAGATTTTATTTATAATGCAACATGTAAATAATACCAGGGACGTCGATGTCAATGTTAAATTCTGTGTTTTAAAAATTGTTGAAAAGATGTGTGTGTGTGAATGCTAATATAGTTTATATACCGTTTGGAATTAGAATATTCTATATATTCTATAAGTAAGTAAGTAAATTGTTTATTTCAGTGACATGTGTAATAATGAATTCAATACATATATACAAAAACATATAAATAAATACACCCGGCCTGACGGACCAATTAGTCACTATCTTTAATTATCCCGAGATATAATGTCAGTACCAATTACTATACATAAGAGAAGCATTTGATCGGATACCTATATCATATCCGATCAAATGTTTACTCTTATAACCAAGAAAATATTAAAATATGCCATGTGTGAATTCGTGAAAGAGTGAATGGGTATTTGGGCGTATGAGGGTATGAGTGAATGAAGAATGATAACATGTCAGCTTGGATGAAAGAAATATGACTCCATTTTTTCTTTTGTTGAATTGTTATATTCTAACTTGCTTTTATTTGTATGTAAAGAAATCTCCAAATACATGGGGGAAATAAAGGAAACAAACAAACAAACAAACAAACACACCAGGAATGTAGAAAGAACTCTGGATTTAGGTTACGACACCGGCTTTGCAATACTGACCGGCGCGTTCATCTCGGTTTTGTAATTATTATTTCAGACCAGGTCTGATTGAATTCATACAATTATTGAAAACGCAAAAATCAAATCCTGCTGTCAAATTGCTTGAAATTCGCATTTTTAAAAAGAACATATTTACTACTGTTATTGGTTCACCGAAGGTCTACACTTATTAGAAGAAAAAGTTGTTATTATAATTAGGCAATCCGGTTTGACACGAGTCCACCCTGTGTTCCCATTAACCCTTTCCCTCATATAGACGATTTATGACGCCTCTGCAGCAGACGGCTGTTTGAAACATATAGTGACAAAAGAAGAAATTGCTAAAAAGGAGCAATTTTCTCCTTTTGCCACAATGTTTTCCACTTTTAGTCATAGATTATCCATTCAATTTTAGAGAATTTTTATTTTATGACAAAATATGTTCAAAGTCGTCTGATGCAGAATTGTCGTACGAGGGAAAGGAACCATACATGTTAGTATTAAAACAAAAGTTGAATCGGATTTTTTAATGCGTCAATGCTGACAGCATAGACCCTAGTTAGACAGCATAGACCTAAGTTAGACAGCATAGACCCAAGTTAGACAGCATAGACCCAAGTTAGACAGCATAGACCTAAGTTAGACAGCATAGACCCAAGTTAGACAGCATAGACCCTAGTTAGACAACATAGACCCTAGTTAGACAGCATAGACCTTAGTTAGACAGCATATACCCTAGTTAGACAGCATATACCTTAGTTAGACAGCATATACCTTAGTTAGACAGCATATACCCTAGTTAGACAGCATAGACCTTAGTTAGACAGCATATACCTTAGTTAGACAGCATATACCCTAGTTAGACAGCATAGACCTTAGTTAGACAGCATAGACCCTAGTTAGACAGCATAGACCCTAGTTAGACAGCATAGACCCTAGTTAGACAGCATAGACCCTAGTTAGACAGCATAGACCCTAGTTAGACAGCATACACCCACGTTAGACAGCATAGACCCTAGTTAGACAGCATAGACCTTAGTTATACAGCATAGACCCAAGTTAGACAGCATAGACCCTAGTTAGACAGCATAGACCTTAGTTAGACAGCATAGACCTTAGTTATACAGCATAGACCTTAGTTAGACAGCATAGACCCTAGTTAGACAGCATATACCCTAGTTAGACAGCATAGACCCTAGTTAGACAGCATATACCCTAGTTAGACAGCATAGACCCTAGTTAGACAGCATAGACTCTAGTTAGACAGCAAAGACTCTAGTTAGACAGCATAGACCCAAGTTAGACAGCATATACCCTAGTTAGACAGTATATACCCTAGTTAGACAGCATAGACCTAGTTAGACAGCATAGACCCAAGTTAGACAGCATAGACCTTAGTTAGACAGCTTTTTCTCCCAACCCGACACTAACCTTTTGTAAGGAGTAATGGTAATGTCGGGATATAGTCACCACAGACAAGATTTCTATGGATTCAATATGATTATGGCTTCAATAATCACGGCCTTAACGAGTACCAATTTTGAAGAAATAATTACCCGTATGATATATAAACATAATTATATTGACTTTGTCTGACTGGGAAATCATAATTCATCAAAGCTCTAGATAAGGTCGTTTTTGGAGTATTTTTATCCCGTTTTCAACAAGTTTTTAGTGTATTTTTATCCCGTTTTCAACAAGTTTTTAGTGGTATTTTTATCACGTTTTCAACACGTTTTTGGTGTATTTTTTATCCCGTTTTCAACACGTTTTTGGTTGTATTTTTAAACAGTTTTTAACACGTTTTTGGTGTATTTTTATCCCATTTTCAACAAGTTTTTGGTGTATTTTTATCCCGTTTTCAACAAGTTTTTGGTGTATTTTTATGCCGTTTTCAACACGTTTTTGGTGTATTTTTATCCCGTTTTCAACACGTTTTCGGTAATATCGCTGGGTATGTTATCAGTACTACTGGTCCATTTATTCTGACACCAGCGAGACAGTCGAAATGTTAACCCCAACATCCTGAGTATCTAGGAGAAAAAGCCATTGCAACCATTTTTAAATCTTTGGTATCACTTGGCTTCGGATCGAACAGGCACACGAGGGCGGACGCTCTACTTCGACACCACCTATGAGGTTTTGAAGATAACATTATCTGAATCCGACTTTGAGCCTTGAACTTTATGTTGCGGCTACTCACCAGGGATGTACTACTGGTACTCAGACTTGCACTCGTACTATACACGAGTACCAATTATCAAGTACTCAGCAGTACTCAGTACTTGTCTTGGATTTTGAGTACACGTACTCGTCCTTAGTTGACAAGTAAACAGAATGGTCAGGACTTATGACTATGAGTACTTTACGAGTACTATATGAGTATGTGTACGTCCACACTTGTGTGTACAATGTTAAAATCATTCTTCATAAAACTTGAATA
>JASEVX010001592.1:0-13837 GCA_031761405.1 Serripes groenlandicus | reverse complement strand
GGGGTTTTTTCGCTTATAGTTATTAGGTGTGAGATTTTTTTTTTTTTTTTTTTTTCCAATAACCCATGAAGCTTTCTGAAATGAAACTGGAAAAAACCGGCCGCCATTTTAGATATGTATAAAAGGCAGACGTTAAAACACAGATTGAAAATTATTGTCGTCTTTTTAATCATTTTTTTTTAAATCGGTATTTTGGGTATGTATAAAATGAGCAGAAAAACGCGGATTGAAAATTATTGTCGTCTTTTTAATAATTTTTTTTAAAATCGGTATTTTGGGTATGTATAAAATGAGCGGAAAAACACGGATTGAAAATTATTGTCGTCTTTTTAATCATTTTTTTTTAAAATAGATATTTAAGATCATTAAAATGCTGTGTTATGTGGGAATAAACATTTTTACGAAAAGTTAAAACTAAATGGAAATCTGTAAGAAATATGTTTTCCCGTTCGTAAAAAAACCGACAGCATTAGCCTTCTACGCCCGAACCTAAATGTTGACGTCAATGGAGCGACGTCGTTTCCCGCAAAAAAAGTGGTATCAACATGAAAGACCCCAAATTCCTATACATGAGCTATTGCCACACTCATTCAAAGTATAATTATTTATCAAACATTGTGGCAAAAGGATAACTTTCTGATAAGGAGCAATTGTTCTTTTGGTGACAATCTTTTCCTAAATCGTCTGTTGCATAGGCCTCAGAAACTGTCTCTAATAGGGAAAGGGTTTAGCAGAAATGTGACCCCTTACATAATTTGTTCCAGTCATATTGACTGGTTGAAAAAGGTAGTCGCCAGATGGCATCAGAAAAGGGCTGATCTATTTGCTTCTTTACCATAATGCAGGTGATCGATTAAGGATGAAACATCACATTAACATTATTATTGTCTAGTCAATTACTTATAAATCCTTTTTGTATGGCCAAAGTATGTTCTTTAATTTTTGTTTATAATTAAGTTGCGTTTTTTCGTAAATAGGTAGCACCTATAGATATATTACGAAAAAACCCCATAAATGGGTTTTTTCGCTTATAGTTAAAAAATCCATGGAGGCCGCCATTTTGGATATGTATAAAAAGCAGACGTAAAACACAGATTGAAAATTATTGTCGGCTTTTTAATCATTTTTTTTAAAATCGGTATTTTGGTTATGTATAAAATGAGCAGAAAAACACAGATTGAAAATTATTGTCGTCTTTTTAATCAATTTGTTTAAAATCGTGCTGGAATTAACATTTGTACGAAAAGTTAAAAATAAATGGAAATCTATAAGAAATATGTTTCCCCGTTCGTTAAAAAACCGACAGCATTAGCCTTCTACGCCCGAAACTAAATTTTGACTATATCGTAGCCAAAGAAGGACGTGACGTCATTTCCGCAACACTTCATGGAGCGACGTCGTTTCCCGCAAAAAAGTGGTATCAACATGAAAGACCCCACATTCCTAAACATGAGCTATTGACTCAATCATTCAAAGTATAATTATTTATCAAACATTGTGGCAAAAGGATAACTTTCTCATAAGGAGCAATTGTTCTTGTTGCGACAATCTTTTCCTAAATCATAGGCCTCAGAAACCGTCTCTAATAGGGAAAGGGTTTAGCAGAAAGGTGACCCCTTACATAATTTGTTCCAGTCATATTGACTGCTTGAAAAAGGCAGTCCCCAGGTGGCATCAGAAAAGGGCTGATCTATTTGCCTCTTTACCATAATGCAGGTGATCGATTAAGGATCATCTTGGCCCTCATGTTTTAACCTCGTTCATTATAAATGTATTCCTTGATTTTCTGAAAGTCTTTACTTTATTATTTTCTGTTCGTAATAATAGTGTAACGTGCCGGGCTAAAGACGCAGAAGATCCCTTCAGCGAAAAGTATACTCAACCCTGAAGGGGTCCACTTGTCTTATATATCTAACCCTAAACCCCATCACCCCGAAACGGTGATGCTAATTTGCATATTCGTTACAATACTTCCCACTCCGAGAAGACTCGTCCCGAGTCTTGGCCTGGGAAACCCATGGGTAAGGCAACTCCGATATGGCAGTTGTCTTTATCCCACCGCTGTCACCAATGTAACGTGCCGGGCTAAAGACGCAGAAGATCCCTTCAGCGAAAAGTATACTCAACCCTGAAGGGGTCCACTTGTCTTATATATCTAACCCTAAACCCCATCACCCCGAAACGGTGATGCTAATTTGCATATTCGTTACAATAGACGACAGCAATAAGAATTGCAAATATGTTTTGATAATGCAAGACACATGCCATTAACATTATTATTGTCTAGTCAATTACTTATAAATCCTTATTTATGGCCAAAGTATGCTCTTAAATTTTTGTTTATAATTATCTTGCGTTTTTTCGTAAATAGGTAGCACCTATAGATATATTAAAGAAAATAATGTATTGTAAGCGTACATTTCAGAACCCTTCCCCAAATACAACAAATCTGCAGCAGACGACCTTGAGAACATAATGACAAAAACAAGAAATATCTCCATAAAAGATAGCTAAATTGTTAAATAAAGTTGAAAACATTGTGGCCAAAGAAGAAATTGCTCATCATATGCAATTTCACCTTTGGGCACAATGTTTTAAAATGTCGTCTGCTGCTATTGCGTCAAAATGCGTCTGCATGTGGGAAAGTGTTAATCAAGTGTAATTGTAATACTTACAAATCGTCGTTACCATATCCCTTGGCTTTCGTTACTCCTAGCGATATTCCCACTATGACTGCAGGCAGAACTGTACAAAGGAAAAGGAGCCGCGTCATACGTAAACACACACTCGGAAGTTTGAATACTAGTGACAGTTACAACTTCACCCTTTCCCACACACAACACATCTGTAGCAGAAGACTTTGAAAACATCTGCACAAAAAACGTATAAAATCTCCATTAATGAGAGTTCAATTATTAAACAAAATTGAAAACATTGTTGCAAAAGGAGAAATTGCTCGCTTTGAGCAATTTCTTCTTTTGTCATGATGTTTTCAAAAGTCGTCTGCTACAAATGCATCAAAATGCGTCTTTAGGTGGGAAAGCGTTCATTCGATGTAATTGTACTGTAACCGTTGTCTGGAGGTACCAAGGGTGATTTTGAGAACCTGATGAAAGCGCACGGAGTCGCAGGCTGATCAAGATCCTTACTGGTCGAAATGTCGAGTCTGTCGGTTTCGTGTGAAGTGGAAAATCTTTTTTTTAACTTTACTTATTTTATATTTAAAACATCTTCAAATTCGAAATGAATATCCAAGTATTATAATAACCTCACACAACTGCTATTTTGAAGTTTCAAAAACAAGATTAACCATGTGGAAATAAATCCAAGTTCATATTACATGATAAGGCAGATCTTCAAGCCGGAAAGGTTGATGTCACAATCTGTTAATATCATAAGCTCAGACTTGTGTATGGACAGCCAAATGAAGTAAGCCGATCATGGAGGGATGCCTGTTGACAAATCACTATATATATTTCACAAATTAGTCACTTTTGCCTAGAAAAAATGGCTAGTTCAATAGTTTAAGTTTCTGCTTAACAAGTGGACGTATTTATGTACAAAACATGGTCTTGAAAATATGAGCAGTCCCGTGCGATAACCAACATTGTGAACTCTGCGTAAAGTATCGCCCCCGGATCAGCCTAAGCATGCCGCTTACTCGGATAGACACTTTTCTGTTTCAGGAATCATTACTCTTTTCCTATATCCCCCCGAGACAAAATGTTTCGATCCGGATTAGTATGCGCGGACTGTACATGCTGATCTGGTTAGATACATTACGCAGAGGCCACACTGTTGGTTTTCTCGTGGAACGGCTCATATCGACGACACACAAATAGGATGTGAATTATAATCTGATTTACAGTCTGTAAACACTGTGACAGATGCTTCTGAGCACCGAATGGTATTGTACAGCCCTTATTTAGTTTACTGTTGAAATATCCTAGGTATAAAATTGAGCCCCCATTTAATTTGGCAAGAAAATCTTTCAAGAATATAATTACGTCTGTAGTTCTGATTTTTCCTGAAATGTACAACCCAATCACAAACATTGTTTCAAGGTTTACAGTCACCAAGACAGCAACAGCTTCTATTGAAATTGAATTTGTATTTGTATATGCAATTGAATTTGTAACAATGATGTACTTATTTTGTACAAGTTGAAAATAATGTATCTATCTATCTATCTCTAACTCCATACTTTGGTATGATCTACAACTAAAGGTATTGTATTTTCCCAATATTTATCTATTTTTAGATATAAATCATTGACCTTGGCCACATGAGCCCCCGACACAATTCCAATAAAACGTCTTTATAAATGTCAACTATAACTTTAGATATTGAATATAATATTGAATATAATACCGTTTTTTTTAGTAAAAGTGACCTTGACCCCAGAACCCCCAAAACTCAAAAAATCCATTAAATATCGTCTTAAAGTTGTACTACAAACACGGTTTGGTTACATCAGGGACGTAGATAAGATCTTATCTTATCTACGTCCCTGGTTACATTATGTTAATTGTAACAAAAGCTATTTAATTGATTACCTCATTTCGGATTTAAGTAACAGTGACCTTGACCACGAGAGCCCCAAAACACAATCCCATTAACGATCTTTATAAATACTTCCTATATACTAAGTTTGGTTGCATTATGTTCACAGTTAATAAACTGTTGTGTGTCATTAGTGGATTTAATCTTTTACAAAGTAAAGAAGAGGCAATAATCCAGTCAAAATACATGACGGGGTTGTGTTACTTGTAACACCATTTTGTCAATGTAGGGTTCTTTTAACCCTTTCCCTCATATAGACGCTTTCTGACGCCTCTGCAGCAGACGGCTTTTAGAAAACATAGTGACAAAAGAAGAAATTGCTCAAAACGAGCAATTTCTTATTTTGCCACAATGTTTTCCACTTTTAGTCATAGGTTAACCATTCAATTAAAGAGATTTTCGTTTTTTGACAAAATATGTTCAAAGTCGTCTGCTGCAGAATTGTCGTACTAGGGAAAGGGTTTTAATATTGAAACAGTACCTTTGATAGTTTGCATGAAAGTGACCTTAACGCAAAACTATTAAAACCCACGCAGACGACGACGCACACGACCAAGAGACGATAATAGCTCTTTTCAATTTTTTTAAAATTCAGACGGGCTAAAAACACATTATGAAAAGTTTCCAAATGTTTTCAAAAGACGTCGGCTTCAAATGGCGTCAAAATACGTCTGCAGGTTGGAAATGTTAACAGACATGTACTTACACCACGCTAATATGAGTAGTAATTTGACTTTGGATCTTTTTGAAAATACAAATAACACACTGGAGCTGATCTCAATCCCTTCCGCTAACATGACGAAAAATACCACCAGATAGATATACTGCAACATGGCTGCTACTGCCGCACAGGATTCCTGTTAAACGAGAAGACATAAATAAACAGAGCATCGGGAGAAGGGGTCTATATGCAGACCCGTTTTGTTACAATAAAATCCTTAACCAACTTTACGAGATTTTTAACTTTTTCCATATGCACGCCTCTGCAGAAAACGACTTTTAACAACATCATTTTAAATGGAGAAATTAACCAGTATCATCCAATTTTCCAGATATTGCATTTCTCCTAAGCTTTTGCAAAGCAGATTAGTAAAATATTAGGAAACAGCTAACTATTCGCAAATTTACTAACGAAGTAGACAACAGTTAGCCCACAAATTAGATCAGTATTATCTCGATCCACAACTATTCACAAATTTACTAACGAAGTAGACAACAGTTAGCCCACAAATTAGATCAGTTTTATCTCGATCCACAACTATTCACAAATTTACTAACGAAGTAGACAACAGTTAGCCCACAAATTAGATCAGTTTTATCTCGATCCACAACTATTCACAAATTTACTAACGAAGTAGACAACAGTTAGCCCACAAATTAGATCAGTGTTATCTCGATCCACAACTATTCACAAATTTACTAACGAAGTAGACAACAGTTAGCCCACAAATTAGATCAGTTTTATCTCGATCCAAAACTATTCACAAATTTACTAACGAAGTAAACAACAGTTAGCCCACAAATTAGATCAGTTTTATCTCGATCCACAACTATTCACAAATTTACTAACGAAGTAGACAACAGTTAGCCCACAAATTAGATCAGTTTTATCTCGATCCACAACTATTCACAAATTTACTAACGAAGTAGACAACAGTTAGCCCACAAATTAGATCAGTGTTATCTCGATCCACAACTATTCACAAATTTACTAACAAAGTAAACAACAGTTAGCCCACAAATTAGATCAGTATTATCTCGATCCACAACTATTCACAAATTTACTAACGAAGTAGACAACAGTTAGCCCACAAATTAGATCAGTTTTATCTCGATCCACAACTATTCACAAATTTACTAACGAAGTAGACAACAGTTAGCCCACAAATTAGATCAGTTTTATCTCGATCCACAACTATTCACAAATTTACTAACGAAGTAAACAACAGTTAGCCCACAAATTAGATCAGTTTTATCTCGATCCACAACTATTCACAAATTTACTAACGAAGTAGACAACAGTTAGCCCACAAATTAGATCAGTTTTATCTCGATCCACAACTATTCACAAATTTACTAACGAAGTAGACAACAGTTAGCCCACAAATTAGATCAGTGTTATCTCGATCCACAACTATTCACAAATTTACTAACAAAGTAAACAACAGTTAGCCCACAAATTAGATCAGTATTATCTCGATCCACAACTATTCACAAATTTACTAACGAAGTAGACAACAGTTAGCCCACAAATTAGATCAGTTTTATCTCGATCCACAACTATTCACAAATTTACTAACGAAGTAGACAACAGTTAGCCCACAAATTAGATCAGTTTTATCTCGATCCACAACTATTCACAAATTTACTAACGAAGTAGACAACAGTTAGCCCACAAATTAGATCAGTTTTATCTCGATCCACAACTATTCACAAATTTACTAACAAAGTAAACAACAGTTAGCCCACAAATTAGATCAGTTTTATCTCGATCCACAACTATTCACAAATTTACTAACGAAGTAGACAACAGTTAGCCCACAAATTAGATCAGTATTATCTCGATCCACAACTATTCACAAATTTACTAACGAAGTAGACAACAGTTAGCCCACAAATTAGATCAGTTTTATCTTGATCCACAACTATTCACAAATTTACTAACGAAGTAGACAACAGTTAGCCCACAAATTAGGTCAGTGTTATCTCGATCCACAACTATTCACAAATTTACTAACAAAGTAAACAACAGTTAGCCCACAAATTAGATCAGTATTATCTCGATCCACAACTATTCACAAATTTACTAACGAAGTAGACAACAGTTAGCCCACAAATTAGATCAGTTTTATCTCGATCCACAACTATTCACAAATTTACTAACAAAGTAAACAACAGTTAGCCCACAAATTAGATCAGTATTATCTCGATCCACAACTATTCACAAATTTACTAACGAAGTAGACAACAGTTAGCCCACAAATTAGATCAGTATTATCTCGATCCACAACTATTCACAAATTTACTAACGAAGTAGACAACAGTAAGCCCACAAATTAGATCAGTATTATCTCGATCCACAACTATTCACAAATTTACTAACGAAGTAGACAACAGTTAGCCCACAAATTAGATCAGTATTATCTCGATCCACAACTATTCACAAATTTACTAACGAAGTAGACAACAGTTAGCCCACAAATTAGATCAGTATTATCTCGATCCACAACTATTCACAAATTTACTAACGAAGTAGACAACAGTTAGCCCACAAATTAGATCAGTGTTATCTCGATCCACAACTATTCACAAATTTACTAACGAAGTAGACAACAGTTAGCCCACAAATTAGATCAGTTTTATCTCGATCCACAACTATTCACAAATTTACTAACAAAGTAAACAACAGTTAGCCCACAAATTAGATCAGTATTATCTCGATCCACAACTATTCACAAATTTACTAACGAAGTAGACAACAGTTAGCCCACAAATTAGATCAGTGTTATCTCGATCCACAACTATTCACAAATTTACTAACGAAGTAGACAACAGTTAGCCCACAAATTAGATCAGTTTTATCTCGATCCACAACTATTCACAAATTTACTAACAAAGTAAACAACAGTTAGCCCACAAATTAGATCAGTATTATCTCGATCCACAACTATTCACAAATTTACTAACGAAGTAGACAACAGTTAGCCCACAAATTAGATCAGTATTATCTCGATCCACAACTATTCACAAATTTACTAACGAAGTAAACAACAGTTAGCCCACAAATTAGATCAGTTTTATCTCGATCCACAACTATTCACAAATTTACTAACAAAGTAAACAACAGTTAGCCCACAAATTAGATCAGTATTATCTCGATCCACAACTATTCACAAATTTACTAACGAAGTAGACAACAGTTAGCCCACAAATTAGATCAGTATTATCTCGATCCACAACTATTCACAAATTTACTAACGAAGTAGACAACAGTTAGCCCACAAATTAGATCAGTTTTATCTCGATCCACAACTATTCACAAATTTACTAACGAAGTAGACAACAGTTAGCCCACAAATGAGATCAGTTTTATCTCGATCCACAACTATTCACAAATTTACTAACGAAGTAGACAACAGTTAGCCCACAAATTAGATCAGTGTTATCTCGATCCACAACTATTCACAAATTTACTAACAAAGTAAACAACAGTTAGCCCACAAATTAGATCAGTATTATCTCGATCCACAACTATTCACAAATTTACTAACGAAGTAGACAACAGTTAGCCCACAAATTAGATCAGTTTTATCTCGATCCACAACTATTCACAAATTTACTAACGAAGTAGACAACAGTTAGCCCACAAATTAGATCAGTATTATCTCGATCCACGGTGTCTATTATTCTTTCATTTGTTTTTTACTAAACCACTCCGTAAATGAGCAACGTCATACGAGAACAGACCTTTGGGAAAGTACGACCAATCAAGATCGAGATCACCCTGCGCCTCCTAACATTTTATTTAGTACAATGACTTTTAGTGATATAGTTATCCCTTTTAAATGGAACTGTCCAGCCCTGTAGTTGGAAGAGTCAATAGGCTTTTCTAGGAATATAAAGATACAAATGTCGAGTTGAGCAGCAAATAGTTAATCTCCTAGTCAGACGGCGCATTTTAGTACAGCATTTTTCATACAACCTGTTTCGCTAGTCAAAGTGTTAAACATTTTAAAAGCCTCTGTATATGTCACACACGTCAAGATGTTTACCGTCATATAGGACGAAATCGGGCTTAGACGAAACTGGTTTTTCACATACTCTACTTTCACTTTCGGACAAGGTCAAACTACTAAAAATTATAAAATTAAACATTTCCAGTGCATACTAAACATATTTACAATGAATACATTGTTTTTGGCGTATTTTGACCTATAATGGCTATACAGTCGGAACACTGTCGGCATTGTTTTCAAATATCCGTTTGAAGTGGTTCATTTATTCATGGAATTGCCATTAAATTTAAGGTAGATGTCATAACTTCTTACCGTTTCCCACATACAGACACGTTTTATTTTAGTCTTAACTTATTTATTTTACATAGATTGCGAAACAAGCTTTAAGAACCCAGATGTTTACTTCCTGGAGACATAATCAGTACTCGCGCTGTTTCTGTAGACTAATCCCAAAGGCAGAACCCTCTCATCATGGGATTTGAACCCAGGAATTTTGGTACGAGAGGACGACGCTCTACCACTGAACCACTGTCTGCCACATAGACACGTTTTGATGCCACTGTAGCAGAACATTTTAAAAACAGTTTGACCAAAGGACAAAATGCTTATGATGAGTAATTTCTCCTTTTCCCACACTGTTTTCAACACTATTTAATAAGAATGCCACCATTTAAAGAAAATTACCGTATTTTAACTAGATGAATGAAAAACTAGAGCTATCACTGAATGTGATTCATACCCTCGAACGCCGCCCTGATAGGAAATGGTAGTGAACTATTTAGAAACCCCACCTAAAAATGACACTGATGTTACGGATCGAGTTATTCTTGTTTTGTTCATCTTTGGATTTGAGTTACGCTGAGGGACAACAATTTGATTGAAGAGCGAAAAACAAAAGAGTATTAGAGAAATACAATCACACCTCCTTTGCTCGAACTCTATGAAATCATCAACTTGGTTCTTTAATGAACTTTATTTAAACTGTTATCACTGATGGCCTTTTTATAAAGAAGACAGTTTATAAAGGGCCCGTCACACTTATTCAGAATCAGCAGGAATTAGGCAGAACCCGCCGGAAAGAAAACAATATTAAAATTCGCGCCACATTCGGGAGGGAAAGTCAAATTGGCCTAGTTCGTACAGCTTCGTAAATATGCCGTACGAATACTTAGAATGCACTTCGAACTCACTTCGAATCTTGCACATTCCGGGTGTCTTAAGCCCCCATCACACTTATTTCGAATCAGCAGGAATCAGCCGGAATCAGCCGGAATCAGCCGGAATGGAAAAAAATGAAAAATTCGAACACATTCGGGCTGGAAATCCAAATTGACCAACATTCCTAATCTTTGTTCGAATGCCTCTCGAATATTTAGAATGAACTTCGATCCCTCTTCGAATGATTCTTGCACACTCCGAGTGTATATGCTTTCGAAAGCAGTTCAAATGCAGTTGGAACACAGAAGGAATATTTAAAACGCTGTTAGGAGGCAGGAAGAATAATACGAACGCCCTTCGATTGCCGTAACAATGCATTTCGACTGCTGTAGGAATACTCCCCGAAGTCTGATTCGAATGTACTTCGAATACTGCACCAATACACTTCAAATGTCTCCGGAATACACGCCGAATACCTTAAGATCAACTACGAACTCATATAAAATGCTCCTCAAATACTTCGAATATATTCCAAACGTGCTTAGAATGTTACACGAATGTCCTTAGTACACAACAATGGCTGAAACGGGATGCATTCTGGATGCATTCCGGCACATTCGAGACACATTCGAAACATTCTGGGTGGATTCGAAGTGGTTCTCGATTTCGATTTTCCCTCGAACTGTATAGAATGTTTCGAATGTTGTTGGAAGCCAGTAAGAATACTAAGAATGCAACTAGAATGCTGTTGGAATACACTCCGAATGCCGTTCGATATTTTTCCACTTCGAATGCACATCGAAAGTTTTGAACATGTTCACAACTTTCGAGCGGGCCACAAGAATATGCAAGAATGTGCCCGAAGGTTAGGAATGTATTAAGAATGCGATACGAACTTTACGAATGAACTTCGAATCGGCCGGAATGTACGTAAAAATTTCATTCCAACGGCATTCCGGCTAATTCCGCCTTAGTGTGACTAGGGTATTAGCTCTTGAATGCAGCTCGAATGTAGTTGGAACATAGTAGGAATATTTAGTATGCATATTTAGAATGCAGTTAGAATCCAGTTAAACGTTTTAGAATGCACTTCAACTGTCGTACGAATACGGTTGGATTGTTGCCCGAATACCGACCCAAAACATGCGACTCCTAAATACCATCTAATAAAGTTCTAGCAGCTGGCCGTTTTTTATACGAATGTTTACAGAGGATTATCGATTGCGATCAAAATGTTTCGAATGCTGTCAGAATGCCGTAAGACTATTTAGAATGTAGTCAGAATGCATTTAGAATACACTTCAAATGCTGTTCGATATTATTCCACTACAAATGCACCTCAACATATCTGAGCATGAGCAAAACATTCGGACTGGCCACAAGAATGGACCAGATAATTTGGAATGCACTCAGAATACAGGCCGAATTTTCAGAAAGCGCTTCGAATATACAGGAATATTCCACGCATTTTCATTCCGAAGACATTCCGGTTCATTCTGTCTCTAGTGTGACTAGGCCTTAACATATCACTTGAAAGTTTTGAGCATTTTGCATTGTATGTTAACAAATAGGATATGCTCATCATATTTGTTACACTTGAAACACTCTGTTAATAAGTATGGAACAGATACTTAGTGCTCTAGTGGGTTCAGTGCACTTCTTATAATATAGTTCTGATAATTAGCTCAAATAGAGATATGGTTCTTATACACTGCACTTCCTCTCGTTGTGCTCCACCATTGTATGATGTTTTATTAAATTCCATACTGTAGTTTTAAAGTTATTCTGCTGACAAGAAAAAAGTAAGAAAGGGCAATAACTCTGTAATAAGCTCATATAGTTATGGTTCGTTCACACTGTACAACCTCTCAATGTGCTGTACTATTGTATGAAGTTGTATAAGATTCCATTTGGTAGATTTCAAGTTATTCTCCAGACAAGAAAAAGTAACAAAGGGCAATAACTCTGTTATTAAGTGAAATCGAGTTATGGTTCCTGAACACTGCACTTTCTCTCACTGTGTTGTATCATCGTATGAAGTTTCAATAATTCCATCCAGTAGTTTTGGAAAACGACAATTGCAACGGACCGACCGACCGACCGACCGACCTACCGACCACCGGTTGACTCCAATATACCCACATTAAACTTCGTTTGTCGGGGGTATAAAAAGTCGTCTGCTGCAGATGTGTTTTAAGTGGAAAAAAGTTGTTATTATCAGTAAAATGTGAACAATTAAAAATTTACCCTGCTCTCTGTACGGTCCACTCCTCCAATAAATATAACGTAAGATGCTAATAAAGCTATACACAGGTTGATGAGAATGACCACTCTATCGTTCTTCACATATCTAAAGTCAAGATCAAGGAGAGCATTTAATATACATACATAATTTATTACAAACTGTAGTTCTCCATTTGGAATATATGTCAGTTTTATATCGTAAAATCATCACAATATAAAGAAATTATAAATTATAAACAATATCTTTGTTTGCCACAATCTTTACATATATCGTCTGCTACAGAGGCGTCAACATGTGGGAAAAGGTTGTGAAAATTTGAAATCACTACCAGTTTCCTTAAAGAAAAGACATTTGTTTGATCAAAACCTTTCTTCAGAATCGTCGACATGTCTTCGTGATTAGACGTGGAAAAACCTGGTTGGGTTTATTTGAATGGTGCAACGCCAAATTCCCTAAAGTAAACTCCATGTTCAAAAACGGGCTACTCCATTTTTCATGTGAGAATTGCTTTGAAATATTTTGATAACTAAAAGGCAAGCAATGCTGATTTCTTGTGAGACAGCTCCTTACAAACTGATTCTCCTGAATCCGTAGTTTGCACTGTTTGCAAAAACCTTAATATTGCCATTGGAGCTATCTGAGTTTTCCTGGGTAAGTTACCAGAACTACCGTGGTTTACCTAACACCGATGCACCCGTCGTAATGCTATTTGTTCGGGCTATTGTAAAAATGTCCTGCCAGTGTATTTAGTTTTAATTTAACACGGAACCAGCCATTTAGGATATTTCAGATCATTGAATTCCAAAAGATACTTTCAATGACTGCTTAAAAGAAATAATACTATACCTCCACAAGAACATATGCAGGAACATCGTAACAACCAGACCTAAGATCGACACAGATATCCCGACTATCGAGATGATTCGGAGTGGAAGAGAGTCTGCATCAGCCTACAGTAAAACAAGTAATGTATTTAACCCTTTCTCACATTTGTAGCAGACGACTTTGAAAACATACCGAAACACATTGGAGACTCCCTTTAAATGAAAGTACAATAATTGAACACATGGAAACATTGACAAAAGGAGAAATTGCTAGTTTTTTCATCATGTTTTTAAAAATCCGTCTGCTACAG
>JASEVX010001591.1:0-12500 GCA_031761405.1 Serripes groenlandicus | reverse complement strand
TTAACAAAAAATGTCGTTTCTTGCTGTTTCCGTGCAATAACTGCCACAAATGTGAACCTTTTTTTTTCAAACTTGGTAACAACGTTAAATGCCTTAAGGGCTAGGCCAAGTTCGAATATCACTTTCGGCGGACTTTATTCGGTGGAGTTATGGCCCCTTATTTAACAAAAAATGTCGTTTCTTGCTGTTTCCGTGCAATAACTGCCACAAATGTGAACCTTTTTTTTTCAAACTTGGTAACAAGGTTAAATGCCTTAAGGGCTAGGCCAACTTCGATCGTCACTTTCGGCAGACTTTATTTGGTGGAGTTATGGCCCCCTTATTTAACAAAATATGTCGTTTCTTGCTGTTTCCGTGCAATAACTGCCACAGATGTAAACCTTTTTTTTCCAAACTTGGTAACAAGGTTAAATGCCTTAAGGGCTAGGCCAACTTCGATCGTCACTTTCGGCAGACTTTATTTGGTGGAGTTATGGCCCCTTATTTAACAAAATATGTCGTTTCTTGCTGTTTCCGTGCAATAACTGCCACAGATGTGAACCTTTTTTTTTTCAAACTTGGTAACAAGGTTAAATGCCTTAAGGGCTAGGCCAACTTCGATCGTCACTTTCGGCAGACTTTATTTGGTGGAGTTATGGCCCCTTATTTAACAAAAAATGTCGTTTCTTGCCGTTTCCGTGCAATAACTGCCACAAATGTGAACCTTTTTTTATACAACCGTTTTATTATGGTATGGTCATGTCCCTTCCTCCTCCCTCCGTCCGTCCCTCCCTCCGTCCGTCCGTTCGGGTTTTCCGCACTTTTTCCTACATACTTTGAGCTATTGAGGTGAAATTTTGTATAACGCTTTCTAGTGATGTGTCACAGATCAAGTTCATATTTCCTGGGATTTCGTCAATTTTTGAATGAGTTATGCCCCTTTTTGGACTTAGAATATTTGTTTTCTGCATTTTTTTTCTACATGCTTTCATGTATTACGCTGAAACTTTGTATATGGCTTTGTGGTCATGTGCCATAGATCAAATTCACGTTTCTTCAGATTTCGTCAATTTCTGCATGAGTTATGCCCCTTTTTGGGGTTGGAATAATGTTTTTTCACATTTTTTTCCTACATGCTTTGAGGTATTCAGCTGTATTTTTGTATACTGCTTTGTTGTCAATTCATTCCTGAACAACTTTATTAACTTTTTACAAACAAACAATATATCAAAACAAGAGGAAACTTACAAAGATGTTCCTGACGGGCGTATTATGTACCGTTTGCTGTACTCTTGTTTTCAAACTTGGTAACAAGATTAAATGCCTTAACAGCTAGGCCAAGTTCGATCGTCACTTTCGGCAGACTTTATTTGGTGGGGTCTTCAATCAGTTTAATTTACCCTGTAATACATGTTCAATAAAAAGTCTACTGACATGTTTAAACCTAACCTCAACATTTTCCTACAATATTTCCTCCAAGCGGGGGATAGAAATTTCATGAATTTGCTTGTTCCACAATGATTTCAAACCGTGTCTGGTGCAGAGACCACTAAATAGCGTTACGGGTTACCCGTTATGAAGAACAACAGACGTCGGCCCCTAAAGGGTGAACATGTGGTGTAACTGTTTATGTTTAATATCGACAAAAGGTGTGCGAACAAAAGAAATGATTTTGCATTGCTTACATTCATAACAAATAACAAGTGTAGGTCAAAATAAAAAATCCCAACATATTATCGCTTTTTTCATCCGCCTCGGTGGTCTAATGGTAGAGCGTCCGCCTCGGATTGCGGGAATGAATGAATGAATGTATATTGTTTTATGGCGCATCGACAGCTAAGGTCATTTAGCGCGCAATTAAATTTAATTATTCATGATCCCTGGGTAAACAAACCAGTACTAGACAAGAAAATGTGCCTTGCCCAAGGGCACTCCACCATGACGATTGACCGTAGTGCCGCGACTGGGGATCGAACCCGGGACACCCGGTTTCGAAATCCCCGACGCAAACCACTCGACCACAGCGGATTCCTCGATTGCGGGAGGTCTCAGGTTCGATACCAATTCAGGTCATACCAAGGGCTTTAAACATGGTAGTAATGGATGCCCCCTCCTTTGGGTTGTGGAGTTATTATTACGAACTGACTAGCTGGTGTCTGGATAAATGGAATAGAAGTACTGGTAATTTACACAGGAACCGCCGTGATATAAGTGAACAAATGTTGAAAGCGGCAACACAAAACAACCAAGCAATCTGTTTTCTTAAAAAAAGTCGAAAATACATATTAAAACGCATTATATGCGCCCAGTTCTTATCCGAGTGCCTATAGTTCAGTCTCTAGCGACGATGGATGTCAACTTTTCTTTCCGACGTTTGATAAAAGTCATTGCGAGATTCGTCATTCATCTTGCACCAATGAACTACTTGAACAGTCCATGTGGAAAAGCAGCAAGTTGCTTGACACGACTAGTGTGTGAACTTGTGTGGTGTAATAAAGCTAGGAAACACATGGCTAGGGGAACTGGCAGCCGTGATAAGACTGAATTAGTGTTGAAAACGTTATATCTCAATCAATAAATATTGTAGTATGTCCATAACGGTATCACATTAGCTGATAATATAATATTATTCAAATAACGTTCTCACGAGTCTCCTAATATTTATAAAACGGATTAGTTTAAGGGAAAAAAACCAAGGATAAAAAATATATAACGTTGGACTCGATCGTGCGATTATTCGAATATATCGTACAACTCTGACCGTTCCTTGGAACGGATCTCTTTTGGGAAAACAGTGTAGCATCACTTTGAATTTCCCAAACACTGTTTGTGGATGCAGAAGACAATATTTAACATTTAGTAATATGTTTACAACTCATAATAATCATTTACCTCGACAGTATGCTATTTTTAGAATGACTGATGCTTTTAGAATCAACTGCTGTTGATTTAAACTGGAATAAGTCCATATTCAAATCCCTAAAGTAGTATAACAATATCAGCATTTCATTGATCCAATCTCTCTTTGTATAGTAACGTTCCATTTATGTCGTGGCATTAGCATTCATTAGCATCCATTCCAGATCCAAATAAATGTCACGAATTTTGCAGATTTAATCAAACGTTGCTCGAACATCTAAAGTGATATGTAAGTTAATCGACGGTTTGCCAGTCTAATGTAAAACAAGAATGAAACGTAATATGTAACATAAACATTTAACCGCATAGCAGAACTTGTTTTAATGTAGATTAAAAAAAACAAACGTGTATCCTTGAAAATATGCACTCTGATTGCATGTTTGACCAGGACGTAGATAAGGCAACAACAGGGACGTAGATAAGACTGGTCTGAATAATAACACGTACATGTTTTCAATTTAAATTTTAAAAATAAAGGAAACTGATTTAGTTTCAACAAAAACCCGTGTATGAAGAAATGTTTACGTCTGATCTTTTGACATTTATATATATGGTCAGTCGAGCGGAAATGAAAATACGTGCATGAACTCGCGTAGTTTAGATTGATTTATTGATTTATTGATTGTTAGGTGTTTAGCACCACTTTCAACAGTTTTTTCAGTTGTATCAAGGCGTTTCCTGGGTATGTTAACAGTACTACTGATCCATTTATCCTGACACAGGTCAGCCAGTCGCAATGCTAAACCCGCAACCCTCAGCGTCAAGGAGGGCAACTACCATAAATCAACCAATCATTTATTATATATTGCATCGAAACGTAAAGTTGTATTGATTCGCTGTAGATTTTAAGAAAATCAGTTACACAAGTATATATATATATATGTTTTATAAGATGCGATAGCGATATGTTATCTAGACGGCATTGTCTGTTTAGACGAACTAATTTACTATTTAACTACAGTATATCGTTAAATAAATATTTATTTATAAATTTTACCTCCGCTCTTTTGAACTCGATAGTCAGTGGAGCAGAACGCAATACATACAGGTACTCGACCTACCGACGCGTGACATCAGACAAAATCAAACGTACTATAAATAGACGTCAATACGGCGTATTGAATCCAGGCCAAACAAACTACTTTGCTGTGTGTATATTAGATCTGGCGACATCGCGTAAAATGTCATCTTCGATTAACCTAATACATTTCAATAATCTATACAATCGGAGCACTTACCGCTTAATTATATATATTTGTTTAAATGGGTTTTCTCCCCTGTTGATACATAACGATTTTGTAGGCAATCCTTTGATTGGCTGATGCAAAGGTTAATCTGCGATGACCTGTGCTATATATTAATCAGATTTATTCGAGCGTTTGCTATTGCAGTGAAGTTAATGACTAGTTTTAACCCTTTCCCACCTATAGACGCATTTTGACGCATCTGCAGCGGACCATTTTTGAAAACATCGTGACAAACGGAGAAATTACTCAAAACGAGCAATTTCTCCATTTGCCGCAATGTTTTCAACTTTCTTTCAGTAATTATACCTCCAATTATAGAGATTTTCCATATTTTCAAGGTAGTATGCTGCAGATTTGGTGTATGTGGGAAAGGGTTAATGAGATTGGAAAAATGTATACGGACTTTCTATCAACTTTTATCAAGTTATCTTTTCTCCATTTAACGGCCTAGACATTTCCCATATATATATCAAAGCTGCGGCAAACATTTTATAAACATCTTGGCAGACATATAAAACAAATAAGATTTACAACTTTAAACTTATAACGAACAGGTGTTTTCTTAACGCTCTTTGGTATTAACCCTTTCCCTCATATAGACGCTTTCTGAAGCCTCTGTAGCAGACGGCGTTTTGAAAACATAGTGACAAAAGAAGAAATTGCACAAAACGTGCAATTTCTCCTTTTGCCACAATGTTTTCCACTTTTTGTCACAGGTTATCCATTCAATTATGGAGATTGTCTATGTTTTGACAAAATACGTTCAAAGTCGTCTGCTGCAGAATTGTCGTATGAGGGAAAGGGTTAAATACATGGATGCCCAAACGTCTGCCTCATTTTTTAATGTGATAAATGAACGCATAATAATTGAACACAGTTGGAAAATAGTGTGGCAAAGGTAGACATTGCTAATTTTGAACAATTTCATAATATTTTGCCACAATTGTTCAAAAGCAGTCTGTTGAAGGAGCATCCAAATGCGTATGTAAGTGTGAAAGCGTTAAGCTATGAAGCGAAATATCCGAAGTCACGATTTCAATCAATATTCAATTGGTAATGTACATCGATAGCTCTATATTCAACTGGTACACTTTGTTACATTGAGGAATGTATATGAGCCGTTCCGCGAGAAAAACCAACATTACGGACTCTCGCAATGTATCGATTCAGATAAGCCTGTGCAGTCCACGCAGGCTTACCCCGGACCGAAAATGTTCGCCTCCTGTGAATTTTCTGTTTCAGGAATCATTACTATATAACCTCTATACAACCCCCATGAGACGGAATGTGTCGACCTGGATTAGCCTGTGCGGACTGCGCAGGCTGATCCGGGTCGATACATTACGCAGAGTCCGTAATGTTGGTTTTCTCGTGGAACGGCTCATATATATGTATGCCAAAAATAAATTTTCAAATTAGAAACAATCGATCCGATTTAGATAACGTTAAGTTAATGTTTTTTTAAAAAAAAAAATATTTCTTCTTTCAACATACCGCGTTTATTGGGTAAATTACTTGTATTGCTCACTGCAGAGGTCCAGATAAGGCGGGGTTTGCAGCTCTTTTCTCCACAATATCTCTCTTATTATCCAGCAAACCCTATGTTTTAGGTACTCAAAAGAATCGTCTCATTGAGACGATTCTTCCGAGTACCCACAACAATAGGTTAGCGGATAAAATAAGGATTTTAGAACAAGCAAAACGCTCATTATCAAGAGCTCTGGTGCTGATAACCTGATCCTGCCACCAGGGAACCAGTCGTAATAATACCCCAACAATCCTTCATGTCATGGAGGAAAAACATTGTGTACTACGTATTAACCGACGGTGTGTAGCATGAAATAGATCTTTGCTCTGATTTAATTAACATTTGAAATTAATATATGTTTGGTCATGCGATAGGAAGTGTTTCCCCGTTTTAAACAGAATCATGATATTTTAATTAGACAATCTAATCAGACAGATTTAACTACAATACGTGATCAACATAAATATAATATATAACATAGACCTACGTTTAGTCAGACGGTATTGAGAAGTCTAGCTCTTCTAGAGAGAGAGAGAGACAGACAGACAGACAGACAGACAGACAGAGAAACAGAGAGAGGGTGGAGAGACAGAGAGAGAGACAGACAGACAGACAGACAGAGAGAGAGACAGAGACAGACAGAGAGACAGAGAGATCAAAACTTTATTGTTACGCGTTGGTTTAACTAACAGTTATGATCAGAATGCGAGACAGTAGAGGCTGATCTACCAATCAGAAGTCGTATCTGGAGTATAAAGTTCATTTCTGAGCGAGGAGAACGTATTCAAAGCTTTATAAATTCAGGACCTGCTTGCATCCGGTGTCAAACAAGTATATCATTTGACCTTTAGTTATGTATGAGATATAAAAAAAAAGTGGAACAAATGCTATGGTACAATCATTCGTGTCAGTTACATTAAGTTATTACAACAATTACTGGCATTCTTTTTATTAATATCGCACACCGTATTATAATGGAATATAATGATTATGGTATACCATTAACCCTTTCCCTCATACGACAAATCTGCAGCAGACGACTTTGAACGTATTTTGTCCAAACATAGAAAATCTCCATCATTGAATGGATAACCTATGACAAAAAGTGGAAAACATTGTGGCAAAAGGAGAAATTGCACGTTTTGTGCAATTTATTCTTTTGTCGCTATGTTTTCAAAACGCCGTCTGCTGCAGAGGCGTCTAAAAGCATCTATATGAGGGAAAGGGTTAACACTTCCTCTATCGTAAGAACGTTACACTTGTTCGTTTCCCTTACAGTATTACAACAAGTACGCGTAGTTTGTTTATATATACATATATACCACAAACAATAATATAATGGAATATAATAATACGCTGGCTGATCTTGATCTTCACTGATAATGCTTAACGTTAAAGTTTTGCAGAAGACCGCTTAATAAAAATTTGCATTTCTGTTGTAAAAAATGAAAATAAAACCGAGTTACTTGTCGGTTTCATACATAATTTACATCTAAAAGCTATCAACTTGTTTTATTCTAAATTAATGTTGAAATTTACGAACTCGTTGATGCGTCTTTATCACGTATTTTGCATTTGGCCCTACACTTATTTAAATCCCGAAATAGATAACTGTTAATTCCACCAAGTGGTGATGGTGCTCGTTAAAACCATTTCGAAAGACTTATTCCAAGCAGAGCTCTAGCTAACGGGAGTTTGTTTACTTTTTAAAATCCCTATTTTACCCTCTAACCCTATAATGTGGGTAATCAAAAGAATTCTTTTGAGTACCCACATCATAGAGTTTGGTTGGATGATAAGAGAGATATCTGTCTGTTTCAAACCCTTATTCGGTTTGCCGAAATGCGTTTTGATCAGAGCTCTAGATAAAGGGCGTTTTGCATATGTTCTAAAATCCTTTTATGACCTTATAATCCTTTGTTGTGGGTACTCAAAAGAATCGTCTCAATAAGACGATTCTTTTGAGTACACCCACATCATAGAGTTTGGTTGGATGATAAGAGAGATATTGTTGGGAAAAGAGCTGTATACTGACGTCTGGTCCAAGGTTAGACTGCATATATGTTTAGCCTGATATTGGTCTTATTTAAATATCAAATCTTTGTGTTGTTGTTGTTGTTTGGTTAATTGTTTGCAACAACATGTCTATTTTTCTGAAAAAGGAATTATAATCAAAATATGGAATATTACCTTACAATTTATTTAGTGTTCTTCCTAATAATATAGAGTGGTGGTTTTTTTTATTTGTTTGTAATTTGTGGTTTTCTTTTTTTATCTTATCTAAAGGACCTCTGTTTGAAATTGTCAAACAAGTATATCATTTGACCTTTAGTTATGTATGAGATATTAGAATAACGAAAAGTGGAACAAAATGCTATGGTACAATCATTCGTGTCAGTTACATTAAGTTATTACAACAATTACTGGCATTCTTTTTATTAATATCGCACACCGTATTATAATGGCATTATAATGATTATGGTATACCATTAACCCTTTCTCCTCATACGACAAATCTGCAGCAGACGACTCTTGAACGTATTTTGTCCAAACATAGAAAATCTCCATCATTGAATGGATAACCTATGACAAAAAGTGGAAAAACATTGTGGCAAAAGGAGAAATTGCACGTTTTGTGCAATTTATTCTTTTGTCGCTATGTTTTCAAAAACGCCGTCTGCTGGCAGAGGCGTCTAAAAGCATCTATATGAGGGAAAGGGTTAACACTTCCTTCTATCGTAAGAACGTTACACTTGTTCGTTTCCCTTACAGTATTACAACAAGTACGCGTAGTTTGTTTATATATACATATATACCAACAAACAATAATATAATGGAATATAATAATACGCTGGGCTGATCTTGATCTTCACTGATAATGCTTAACGTTAAAGTTTTGCAGAAGACCGCTTAATATAAAATTTGCATTTCTGTTGTAAAAAATGAATAATAAAGACCGAGTTACTTGTCGGTTTCATACATAATTTACATCTAAAAGCTATCAACTTGTTTTATTCTAAATTAATGTTGAAAATTTATGAACTCGTTGATGCGTCTTTATCACGTATTTTGCATTTGGCCCTACACTTATTTAAATCCCGAAATAGATAACTGTTAATTCCACCAAGTGGTGATGGTGCTCGTTAAAACCAGTTTCGAAAGACTTATTCCAAGCAGAGCTCTAGCTAACGGGAGTTTGTTTACTTTTTAAAATCCCTATTTTACCCTCTAACCCTATAATGTGGGTAATTCAAAAAGAATTCTTTTGAGTACCCACATCATAGAGTTTGGTTGGATGATAAGAGAGATATGATCTGTCTGTTTCAAACCCTTATTCGGTTTGCCGAAAATGCGTTTTTGATCAGAGCTCTAGATAAAGGGCGTTTTGCATATGTTCTAAAATCCTTTTATGACCTTATAATCCTTTGTTGTGGGTACTCAAAAGAATCGTCTCAATAAGACGATTCTCTTTTGAGTACACCCACATCATAGAGTTTGGTTGGATGATAAGAGAGAGATATTGTTGGGAAAAGAGCTGTATACTGACGTCTGGTCCAAGGTTAGACTGCATATATGTTTAGCCTGATATTGGTCTTATTTAAATATCAAATCTTTGTGTTGTTGTTGTTGTTTGGTTAATTGTTTGCAACAACATGTCTATTTTTCTGAAAAAAGGAATTATAATCAAAATATGGAATATTACCTTACAATTTATTTAGTGTATTTATTATTATTATATTCAATTTGTTGTTATCTTATTCTTCCTAATAATATAGATGGTGGTTTTTTTTATTGTTTGTAATTTGTGGTTTTTTTTTTATCTTATCTAAAGGACCCTTTTGAAATTGATACGTTACATTGTCAGAGATAGACGGTGAATAATACTCTTAAAATACCGTCGAACAGTCGGTATGTAAAAAAGGAAATGAGAATAGTTAACGTGCTCAGACTTCAACTCATTGACAATACATGTGCAGTGTAATTCGGTGTAAATTTTTTGTCCAGTCAAGTGCATGGTAGTTTAAAACGAACCCGGATAGAAATATGGACTTTCTACAGTGGTAAGTTTAATACATTTTTTAACGTTTATTGTTTTCTTAACTCTTTCACTACCAGATGCAATTAAAGGCTTTTGCAAACGGTGCAGATTCAGGTTAGCAAACCCTTAACTTGCCACTTAGACATTATATTTTTTACTAAATGTCCAGTTGACGAACAAATTAGAGTGGTCCAATTTTCAACACGGAAGATTCGACTTTTGTGAGATTCACCAGTGATGGATTTAACAATGACTTGGTATTTAGATTTACCTTAGGAATCCGCATTGGTCGAGAGGTTAGCGTCGGGCATTTGAAACCGAGTGTCCCTGGTTCGATCCCCAAGTCGCTGCACGACGGTCATGGTAGAGTGCCCTTGGGCAACATTTACCCAGGGATCATGAATAAGTGAACTGTCGCCGTGATATAACTGAAATAATGTTGAAAGCGGCGTAAAAACCCAATAAAAACAAAAAAGACAAAAACATGATATTGGTTTATTATACTAAAGCAAACCCGAGATGACACTTGTAGTGCTGTAGGACAACATACTGAGAATATGCAGACTCAACAGAGTTTTGTTTTGTTTATTTGTTTGAATGGTGTTTTACGACAATGTTTCAACATTTGTTCAGATATATCACGGCGTTTCCTGGGTAAGTTTCCGTTACTACTGGTCCATTTGTTTTACTGACTCACCAACAAGTCAGGAGTAATTCTAACCCAGCAACTCTGAGCGCCTATGAAGGAAAGTAATTACATGTACTACCATTCCATTATTTTAAGTATTTGGTATGACCTGACCGAGGGGGTTCGAACCCCAAGGAGGACAACTCATTACTACCAGTTGTAATGTCTCTAAGGTTTACACGTCCCTTCACTACATCATCTAATGCGTCTACATGTAGTTGTGAATGCCGACATCGCGGTTTCGGGGCCTCCCTGGCTCATACTAAAACTTTGTCATTTGTAAACGAAGCTTCCCTTTTTGGCCTTTAGCATGATGGGTACTAACATTTCAAGTTGAACATTGAATGTGTATTGATATGCCAGAACGAGGATAACTAGGCAGTACTAGTTGTTAACACAGGACACGGTGTAATAAACTCGAACACTGCTACACAAGTGTTTTAGTTTTAAAACCCTTTACCACATACGACATTTCAGCAGCAGACGACTTTGAAAACTCATTGGGTAAAAAATGTGAAATATCTCCATAAATAAGAGTTTAAACATTAAATATGAGTTGAAAACATTGTGGAGCAAAAAGGGGAAATTGCTCATCATGAGAAATTTTCTCCTTTTTCCGCAATGTTTTCAAAAGTCGTCTGCTACAAATAAGTCGGAATGCGTCTGCAATTGGGAAAGGGTAAAAATGCTGCCTGAACAAGGTCTTTGAGTTTTAAAATCACCAAGTCACGTAATCGCATATTCACGTTCACCACGAAAGAATAAATAGACCCCTGTCTGACTATTTGATGGCCCGGCCGGGTTAGCTCAATTGGGTAAACGTACCTGACTCGTGATCTGGAGGTCACGGGTTCTGATACCCGGTTGCGGCGACATTCTATCGGGCGATTTTTCCAGTCGCTCTCTCACCTCTGATCTATGTGAGAAAGCAGTCAAGTGGCTTCGAAAGAATGTTGTGTAAGTACTGGTGTAGGAGAAAGCCAGGGAAAACATGGGTAGGTTGCACTGACCGCCGTCGGATATGACTCAAAGCTGTTGAAAGCGGCTGTTAAACTCCAAACAAAACAAACAAACAAACAAACAAAAACTGACTAATTGATAATTAAGTACGATAATATAATCTCTACAGTTTATACCTTTACAACATATAACAAATCTGCAGGCAGTCGACTTTGAACACATCTGATAACTCTCTATAAACGAAAGTTTCATTATTGAATACAGTTGAACATATAGTGGTAAAAGAAACATATCACTCATGATGAACAAGTTTTTCCTTTTGCCGCATATGTTTTCAAGTTGTCGACTGCTTGCAGATCCGTCCAAAAATGCGTCTGCAAGTATGAAAGGGATAAGGAGATGTAAAGCGACACTTTTTGAGTACACATACTTTTAAACATCACTTAAACCTTCCCTGCATACAGTACCTCTGCAGCAGATGTTTTTATAAGATTGTTAGTCAAGAATAGGGAAACTCTCTATACACTAATCCGAGCCTTCTCTGACCCTAACACAGCCCTTTGTTACGATTTTGATATTTCATCTTGCTAAGCCGCAAAAAAAAAAAAAAGGGCCTTTTCGGGTCAGAGAAGTCAATTATTGGTTAGAATTTCAAAAACATTGTGGCAAAAAGAAGAAATTGCTCTTTATGAGCTTCTCCCCAATATGTAGATATGTTGTTAGCTGATCTTGATCTAGAGTGGTCGATATAATGCCCGAATGTCTAGTTTCCTGCATTTGAATAAGTATCACAAGTTGTTCATACTATAAATAGAACATTGTGCATTCATGTAGGGGCGTCTATCTGTTCCATAAAATATACAACCTGTTGGTTAGTGTGTTTGCTTAAGCATCCCCTAAATCAATACATCTAGCTACTTATTGTCTATTTATGGAACGGAACACTACATACAACGGAACACTATACATACTAAATGAGATAACTGACTCTGTAATAGATTACAAACAGAACACTTTAGTAAAGCAATGAAGTTAGTACTTATCAGTTTATTTTTACTCAACAAACCTTAACAAGGGGAATACACAACATATGTTCTCCCCCCCCCCCCACACAACACAACTATCAATCCTCCTCCCCCC
>JASEVX010001590.1:0-13858 GCA_031761405.1 Serripes groenlandicus | reverse complement strand
CTCTATTCATTAATTGTACTTGCATTTCTAGAGATAATCCTTCTATTTGCCTAGATAGTTTTAAACTCGTCTGCTGCATAGTGTTAGTATGTTAACCCTTTCAGCGCCAATGGCAATAGTGAGATGTTTGCAAACACTACAGATTCAGGTGAGTCAGCTCGTAACGAGCTGTCTCACCTGAAATCAGCATTGTTTGCATTTTAGTTATTAAAATATACCAACATTCTTATTTAATGGAAACTCCCAATTATGAACATGGAAAAGTCCACTTTAACTAATTCGACGCTGAAAGAGTTAAGAAATGTTATTTTAGTTAAGTTGGTGTATATAATGTGATTTTTACATGAGAGAACCATACAACTTTGCTCGGCTATATAGTTTTTGTGATACTGAAGTTTGTTGTGAATTACGATATTTTATGAGAAGAACTGAACATTAATTTTATTTTCAACTTCAGCTTTTACACTCATGGTTAATAAACATGAATGTACATTCGCGAATTTAGATGATAATATAATACTAAAACAATCAGTACTTAATTAACTCTTTTAGCGCCACAGGCAATATTGAGGTTTTTGCAAACAATGCAGATTCAGGTGAGTCAGCTCGTAACGAGCTGTCTCACCTGAAATCGGCATTGTTTGCCTTTTAGTAACCAAAATAGTCCAAAACTTTCAAAAATTGAGAAATGGACAAATCGGATTTTGAAGATGGAAGAGTCTACTTTAAACAATTCGGCGCTGAAAGGGTTAAGTCTTAAAAGAAAATATTAATGATTTTCTAGACTGAATTTTTAAATGTCATCGTATGGTTATGGAAAATGTTGAAATGACTTTAACCCCCAGTTTAGACAGTAATGAAGTTGTTTACGCCAGAAATGTGTATTTACTGTGCGTGAAGTTTCTAGATTTTTACAAAATAGATGTAATGACATTTAAATGGATACATTCGTCTCGAATAAGCCATTACTTTTACAACTAAACGCTTACGTAGTGATCAATAACATCTCATTATTGCCATTTTGTATTTATGTAAGGAAAATGAGTGTTTTTGAAATTACCAAAACACATCAGCAGTGGCATGCAAAAGGCCATACTACTGTATATCCACATAGTGTCACATCTTGCTCAGCCAGTGCATACGTACCGTTTTACAGGAAATGGCCTTGTAAGATAACCGTCCGTTGGTACACCAGCCATTCCTTGTATTCGTCAGTTTACATAGGATTCAACACTGTCGATGTTAAAAATAAAAAAATAACCAAAAGCTTGTATTTATTGTATTTAGGATAAGGTTAAAATAAAATTTGGTTTTGTAAAGCTCGATACAATATCATCATATTTGTACTGGTTAAAATGTTGTCAATTTGAGACATTTTCATGTTGTATCGATATATAACTAATCATTGCAATACACATTACACGCTTCCCTGACTTTCGTTACAAATTAGTAAGTACACTATACGACTTGAAACTATGTGAACGATTTATATGTTTTAAGCCACGTCATACGAAAGCCTACCATCAAAGGTTTTGTCGTTAACCCATTCCCATCTGCAGACGTATTTTGACGCAAATGCAGCAGGCGACTTTTGAAAACATGGTGACAAATGGAGAAATTGCTCATAATAAGCAACTTCTCCATTTGTCATCATGTTTTCAACTCTATACAGTATTTATATTTTATTTATAGAGATTTGCATTGTGTCTGCTTACATGTTTCCGAATTCGTCTGCTACAGGTTTGTTGTATGTGGTAAAAGGTAAAGGTTTTAACGATCACACAGAATACTTATCTAGTCGAAGTTTCTATCACAACTGTGCATCAAAAACATCTAGGATACAAGTACGTCGCAATTGCAAACAGAATGATGCGGCTGATCTGGATCTTTGCTGAATTCTAACCCCGAAGGTTGGTTTCCGTATGTCGTGGCTCATTTACAGCTATTACTTAACCCTTTCCCTCATATAGACGCTTTCTGACGCCTATGCAGCAGACGGATATTTGAAAACATAGTGACAAAAGAAGAAATTGCTCAAAACGAGCAATTTCTCCTTTTGCCATAATCTTTTCCACTTTTAGTCATAGGTTATCCAATTATAGAGATTTTCTATTTCTTGAAAAAATATGTTGCAGAATTGTCGTATGAGGGAAAGGGTTAACTGTTAGGTATATTTATTCATAAAGTACGGATACATAGTATTGCGATTGTTGGACGTGTTAAACCAATGGGCTATGTCTATGTGGAAAAGCAGCCAGTTGCTTAGGAAGATTGTTGTGTGGAGTACTGGTGTGAGAACACCAGGAAATGCATGAGTAGGTGAACTGACCGCCTTGATATAACTGAGAAATTGTTGAAAACGGCGTTAAACCCCAATCAATCAATTAATCTATATGTAAGCAGTATTAAGCACATGTTGCATAGTATTTGTTCAATTGGTTTGCTATGAAATTCTGAATAAATTGAACCATAACTAACATCTATGAACTCTTTAGATGTAGCGGTTATATGAGCCGTTCCACGAGAAAACCAACATTATGGACTCTGCGTAATGTATCGATCAAGATCAGCCTGCGCAATCCGCGCAGGCTAATCCGGGCTGACACATTCCGTATCAGGGGGACAGAGTAATGATTCATGAAACAGAAAATCCACAGGAGGCGAAAAGTGTATGTCCTGGTAAGCCTTCGCGGCATGCTTAGGCTGATCCGGATCGATACTTAACGCAGAGTCCACAATGTTGGTTTTCTCGAGGGACGGCTCATATTATTGAGGTACTCCTACTATAAAACAAAGGATCGGTATTTCTCCAATTTCACGTCAATTTGAAGGCAGATTAACACACATACATGTATTTACTTTTACGATAAGTAGACATAATCACGCATACCTAATTTTCATAAATGTTCAGATGCATGGAGTATTTCTTTCTATCTGCTTTCTGTCAGACTGTATCCATCATCACATGTCTGTAATACTCAGATTATTTAGTATTAAATCATGCGCATTCATTTAGTTTTAAGAAAACAGAGAAACAGGGGACTGTGTAAAAGTGATCACATTTTACCAATATCCTCTACAGTGTAATATTAAAATTCTAATAGTTTTCGAAACTGTATAATGCTTGAATTATTTTGCAGAATAGTGATACTCAACATATCTTGTTAATTTTAGACGAAACATTTCCATACAGAAAGTGATCATATTAACTTGCACATAACAAAGTTGTGTATGGAATTCATTTGCTTAAACACAATTCAGATGGTGTATAGGTTTTATTTACACACGAGTGATGATAATACGAAAATAACTGTTAATTCGTTAAAGTAAAATTAAATATTAACACTCACTCTACTTGTGAAGACATGGACATTTCTCAGTAGAACATTTTATGGAATTATTGCTTTCAGAAAAGAGGTAAGGTTTTAATATCTTGGTTATTTGTTCTCCATTTCTTTCAGTTTGAAAAGCAAATGACACATTTTAAAACCATGGATTTACTTTGATATTTGTCATCGATTATCGCCACTTGGTCTTTTTACATGGTCGTTAATAATCCAATGCTCGAATGTATACTTTCAATTACAGTGGTCTAGCGATAATTTAACGAAAGAAATTAACCAGATATTATCGAGGTATCGACATGTATTATGAACAGCAATATGTTATATAATCATATCAATAAAACAGCAAAGAAGCAGCTTTGATTGTTCATAACGGCTGTGACACTGTTTTTATATTTTATTAAATGGTTCAATACATTCGAGTATTCGCGTGCTAGGGTCTTATGAAAGGGAACGTATATGGAAAACTAAATTTGATTGACGGATACAGTCTGTTGAAAATGCAGCAAAATCAGGGTGACCGACAGGAATGTGCTGCACATATAATGAAGATAGTAGAACTTCTTTAAAATTGTGTTAGGTGTACCGTGTGATATTGCACGCTTAGTTGGTATTTCACTATCAACGGTCCATTTAATTTAAAGGAAAATCTTTAAGAGTTAGGAAGATTTCTGCTAGATGGGTGCTCCATCTATTGATTGTTAACCACTAAAAGGGACTTGTTGAAAAGCTTAATTATTGCGTATATATGAAAACAAAAGCACTTTGAAAATATTGTCACAGATTAATAATCCTTGGCATACTGTCTTGAAAAATGTACAGACAATTCCTTTAGTGTGCTATTTTCGTCTCTAGCGAAGTCATTGCAGTACAGATACAGGTAACATTGTGGAATGCTGCAGGATCAAAAAGGGTGTATGTGGCGGCACAGCTTAAAATTGTTCTTCTTAAGTGCTGGTCTGATTTCAAAATAACTTAATGGAGAACTATGACTTAAGCGTCTGGTACAAATATTGTCCGAGTCACATATCCGATGCCAAGAAGGATGGGTGACAGGAACCCCGTATTATCTGACTAGGCTCGTTATGTAATTAGTAACCCTAATTATTTGATGAAAGGGGCGTATAAACATATAACTAAAAGTAATGGTAAACTTACATTCTTGTATTTTGAGTAATAAACGTATAATAAGATGCACTTGCGTGTAGTTTTGCAAACACGCATCCGAAACAAACGCCGTGATGTATTTACACACTAATCAATCTGTTTATATATCATGTTTTCTGATTATCGTTATATTTCCTGTAGAAGCTTAACATTTATCATGATAGACAACGTAGACTCTACTTTAGACTTAAGATGGCTTTTGTAAACATCGAGGAAAGTGAAGACATTGTTCACTATAAACACTTTACTAAATTCCCAAAATGTGATAAATGTTGAACCAATATTGTTATGGAGTAGACGGTCACTTTTCGAAACATCTGCAGCAGTTTGAAGTCATGTGGCAACATGAGAAAATGTTAAGAATCGTCACAATGTGTTCAACTCTTTCAGAATGTGTGATAGAATATATGACTGGCTGAGATTAGATCAGTGACGATCCTGGTCAGCTACGGAAAGCTGCAGGTCAATGCATCATATTTATCCCTTTCCCACATATAGTCGCATAATGAAACCTCTGCAGCAGATTACTTATGAAAACAGTGTTACAAAAGGAGAAATTGCTCGTAATAAGCATTCTTTTCCAATTGTCACAATGTTTCCGACTCTATTCAACAGTTGAACTTTCCATAATTGTGCATATTCATTTTCATTGTCGTCCACTTTAGATTTAGTGTATGTGGGAATTGGTTAAGGATCGCAACTTAATATCATAACGAGGGCTTGGTGTGAAACAGTTGTAACTAAAATCGGTATTTTTTTACCAAGTTTAATCACCTGGCCATAAAGTCTTTATAAGCGTTAAATCATTTTTTCTTGGTAAACAATGGAAATTTAGGTGCCATTGCTCGTTCTGAGCAATGGCACCTAAATTTGCATTGTTTACAAAGGGGTCAAAATTGCCCCTAAACCAGAGTTTTCAAAATAGGTTTTAAGTTACAACCGTTTCACGCCAAGCCCTCGATAAGGTTTACGAAGGTTAATACTTCTTTTGTTAATCCTTTCTTACATCAGGGACGTAGCTAAGATAAAGGGATAAGCAACTCCACCTGTACACCTGTTATCTGGTTAAAATATCACATGCAGAAAAACAATTGTCCAAATGTTCACATGTTGTAGCAAATAAAACCTTGAAGTCACATTTGGCACATAAACAAAATATACATATTCTGAAACCTTAAAATTTCAACTACAGTTAGAGATACAATGAACAACTGGCATTTCTTTGCGTTTTGAATAAAGACACATATATTGTGATTTCTAAATTATATTAATTTTGTTCCAATATTAACATATTTTTATCTACTGCAATGGAAGAATGTTTAAACCTCCAGAAAATATCTTTGTTATTTTCATATCTTCAATATATTTTAAGTTTTACTTGCTACAAATGTTGGGACGGGTGATGTTTTAGTATACAACTTAGTTACTTATCCCTCTTATCTACGTCCCTGCCTACATATAGACGCATTTTGACGCGTCTGCAACAAACATTATTTTCTTTTTGGTGCAAATTTGATTGACGGATACAGTCTGTTGAAAATGCAGCAAAATCAGGGTGACCGACAGGAATGTGCTGCACATATAATGAAGATAGTAGAACTTCTTTAAAATTGTGTTAGGTGTACCGTGTGATATTGCACGCTTAGTTGGTATTTCACTATCAACGGTCCATTTAATTTAAAGGAAAATCTTTAAGAGTTAGGAAGATTTCTGCTAGATGGGTGCTCCATCTATTGATTGTTAACCACTAAAAGGGACTTGTTGAAAAGCTTAATTATTGCGTATATATGAAAACAAAAGCACTTTGAAAATATTGTCACAGATTAATAATCCTTGGCATACTGTCTTGAAAAATGTACAGACAATTCCTTTAGTGTGCCATTTTCGTCTCTAGCGAAGTCATTGCAGTACAGATACAGGTAACATTGTGGAATGCTGCAGGATCAAAAAGGGTGTATGTGGCGGCACAGCTTAAAATTGTTCTTCTTAAGTGCTGGTCTGATTTCAAAATAACTTAATGGAGAACTATGACTTAAGCGTCTGGTACAAATATTGTCCGAGTCACATATCCGATGCCAAGAAGGATGGGTGACAGGAACCCCGTATTATCTGACTAGGCTCGTTATGTAATTAGTAACCCTAATTATTTGATGAAAGGGGCGTATAAACATATAACTAAAAGTAATGGTAAACTTACATTCTTGTATTTTGAGTAATAAACGTATAATAAGATGCACTTGCGTGTAGTTTTGCAAACACGCATCCGAAACAAACGCCGTGATGTATTTACACACTAATCAATCTGTTTATATATCATGTTTTCTGATTATCGTTATATTTCCTGTAGAAGCTTAACATTTATCATGATAGACAACGTAGACTCTACTTTAGACTTAAGATGGCTTTTGTAAACATCGAGGAAAGTGAAGACATTGTTCACTATAAACACTTTACTAAATTCCCAAAATGTGATAAATGTTGAACCAATATTGTTATGGAGTAGACGGTCACTTTTCGAAACATCTGCAGCAGTTTGAAGTCATGTGGCAACATGAGAAAATGTTAAGAATCGTCACAATGTGTTCAACTCTTTCAGAATGTGTGATAGAATATATGACTGGCTGAGATTAGATCAGTGACGATCCTGGTCAGCTACGGAAAGCTGCAGGTCAATGCATCATATTTATCCCTTTCCCACATATAGTCGCATAATGAAACCTCTGCAGCAGATTACTTATGAAAACAGTGTTACAAAAGGAGAAATTGCTCGTAATAAGCATTCTTTTCCAATTGTCACAATGTTTCCGACTCTATTCAACAGTTGAACTTTCCATAATTGTGCATATTCATTTTCATTGTCGTCCACTTTAGATTTAGTGTATGTGGGAATTGGTTAAGGATCGCAACTTAATATCATAACGAGGGCTTGGTGTGAAACAGTTGTAACTAAAATCGGTATTTTTTTACCAAGTTTAATCACCTGGCCATAAAGTCTTTATAAGCGTTAAATCATTTTTTCTTGGTAAACAATGGAAATTTAGGTGCCATTGCTCGTTCTGAGCAATGGCACCTAAATTTGCATTGTTTACAAAGGGGTCAAAATTGCCCCTAAACCAGAGTTTTCAAAATAGGTTTTAAGTTACAACCGTTTCACGCCAAGCCCTCGATAAGGTTTACGAAGGTTAATACTTCTTTTGTTAATCCTTTCTTACATCAGGGACGTAGCTAAGATAAAGGGATAAGCAACTCCACCTGTACACCTGTTATCTGGTTAAAATATCACATGCAGAAAAACAATTGTCCAAATGTTCACATGTTGTAGCAAATAAAACCTTGAAGTCACATTTGGCACATAAACAAAATATACATATTCTGAAACCTTAAAATTTCAACTACAGTTAGAGATACAATGAACAACTGGCATTTCTTTGCGTTTTGAATAAAGACACATATATTGTGATTTCTAAATTATATTAATTTTGTTCCAATATTAACATATTTTTATCTACTGCAATGGAAGAATGTTTAAACCTCCAGAAAATATCTTTGTTATTTTCATATCTTCAATATATTTTAAGTTTTACTTGCTACAAATGTTGGGACGGGTGATGTTTTAGTATACAACTTAGTTACTTATCCCTCTTATCTACGTCCCTGCCTACATATAGACGCATTTTGACGCGTCTGCAACAAACATTATTTTATTTTTGGTGCCTTAGCACAAATGTTTTTAACTTAATCCAACAATAACATCTTTCTTTTTTATTTATAGAGGTTCACCATATTTTTTTCTATATGATTTCAAAGTCGTCTGCATACAGCAACGTCCTATCCACCAATTAAAACACAGCTTTAAACAACTCTGGTGTAAACCGTTACAGCCCGTAAGCTACTAGTTGGCTAAACTGAACGAAGAGCTGCATACCCAAATTATACTAACGATGCATGTAATCATACGTTTACGATTACACCTTTTCGACACACGACTTATTCTGCAGCAAATGATTTTGTAATTATCGAGATTAAATTATAGCAAATCTATAAACATGGGAGATTTCATCTTTGAATAGATTTGAACACTTTGGCAAAAGCAGCATTGCTCTTGATAAGCAATTTATATTTTGGTCAAATTGTTATCAAATGCCTCTGCTGCAGTTGCGTCAAAATACGTCTGCAAGTGTGAAATGGTTCAAGACGGATACAGTAATATATGAACGCAGATAATTGTCAGTACAAAACTCAATGCATGACAATACAAGTCACCAAATCAAAGAAAAAAAAGAAAAATGGAATTATATAAACACGCATTTTTGAGCTCCTCAGTTTTTCGAAGAAAAGGTTGGGCTATTGTGATACCCTTGGTTTCGTTGTTGTCGTCTGCGTCGTCTGCGTCGTCTGCGTCGTCTGCGTCGTCTGCGTCGTCTGCGTCGTCTGTGTCGTCTGTGTCGTCTGCGTCGTCTGCGTCGTCTGTGTCGTCTGCGTCGTCTGCGTCGTCTGCGTCGTCTGCGTCGTCTGCGTCGTCTGCGTCGTCGACGTCTGTGTCGTCTGCGTCGTCTGCGTCGTCGACGTCTGCGTCGTCTGTGTCGTCTGCGTCGTCTGCGTCGTCTGCGTCGTCTGCGTCGTCGTCGTCGTCGTCGTCGTCGTCGTCTGCGTCGTCTGCGTCGTCGTCGTCGTCGTCTGCGTCGTCGTCACAATACTTTAACCTTACCTCTTAACACAAAAAGCGTTGAAAAATGAAACTTGGTACACATGTTTCTAGGAACAATACGCATATATATATATACACCAAGTCACATAACTCTGACTTTAATAATCATAGTATTCAGAAATACCTTTTCGACTTAGAAATAATCCAGACTAGCGTTGGCGTTAGCTCATTGACGATCTTGTCTAGGTTTCTAGATTCAAAAATAACTCCCATTCCCTGTGGCGGAAAATACTATTTGGAAAATGGATAAATAATTGGGTCTGAATGTCGAATAAAAGGAATTAACAGTGATACATTTTCCCTTCCCCAAATAGTTTGCCGTAATATTGCTTACTGATCATCTATTGGGTATTGGTGCTATATAAAATGTTTACGAATAAGTTTGCATACATATATACATATTTTATCCTCAGAGTGGGGAAAATTTGGACACAATTTGAAACAAACTGATTCAATGTAATATTCTCAATCTCATAGAAATAACATAGCAACACATGTTCGTTTTCGTCCGGTTCAATATATAGCTAATTAAGATGATGACAGTATTCTTTTGATCATGTACATTTTAAAACATTGTAAATCCATGTTCTACTTCATGTTCTATGTTCATAAATAACCCTTTCCCTCATACGACAATTCTGCAGCAGACGACTTTGAACATATTTTGTCAAAAAATAGAAAATCTCTATAATTTAATGGATAACCTATGACTCAAAGTGGAAAACATTGTGGCAAAAGGAGAAATTGCTCGTTTTGAGCAATTTCTTCTTTTGTCACTATGTTTTCAAAAAGCCGTCTGCTGCAGAGGCGTCAGAAAGCTTCTATATGAGGGTAAGGGTTAATGTATGTATGGGTTTTGATGTAACTTTAACATTTAGATACAAAGCGAATATAGGATAACACTTATAAATTTAACTAAATATATCAAGATATTTTGATATGAAGAATATTCTAATATTTCATTTAGTCATAAGAACTCAGTACACCTACACACGTCTATACGAAGAAGTTTTGGGAACAGTTTTACACAGAGTGTTTAAAAAGTCCCATTATAACCCTGAAAATTAAACGGATTTAGAAAGAGAAAATAAACCAGAAAAGAATTCTAAAAATTAATGCTAGAACACACAAAGGAGGAGCCTTCTAGTTCATTACACTAGTTTGTTCGTCTTCTGAGAATACGTAAATATAGAAATCAGTCGTCATGGTTTTTATACCATTATTTACGACCCCGCGTCTAGCGATTTGGAGTCCAAATGCACTTGCGTATTGCGAGGACTATCGCTATCCTGTGCATCCACACAGTCTCACCAGAGCCGTCAATGTTTGTTTCCAAGGAATGTTGACATAGATGCAACTTTTGACGAGAGGCTAGACGTGCAGCCTCACTAGATGCACGCCAATTTACCTTTATATGATCCTTTCAGGGATTTAGTAAATTAGACACCAATTCGTTAGACGCGGCTGGTATATAATTGCATACCAAAAATAGCAAACATAGTGACTCCCTTGATAGATAGATAGAAGTTTCAATACTTGCTATATCATATTTGACGAGACTGATTAAAAAGATAAACTTACAATATTCATTTTATTGCCGGTTATTAAAAACAAAACTAGATTATCTTATTATTTGATGTATTGGGGTAAATATTATACCGATTTTCTTTTCGTTCAGCGTTTACTTTAAAAGATATCGAGTGTTTGGGTGGCGTGTGAAATATATTATTAGTGGACAGACACTTACGGGACGGGATTTTACTATTACAAATACGCTGTGATCCTTGCCAGGTACAGGGTAGCAAGCTATATTTCACTGCTTGATTTATTTTCTAGTGTTAATTACCGGTTGTCTTAAAACTTCTTCTGAAAGGTGTTTTCAAGTGTTAATGATACTAAAGAGGTTGGATATTGGGCGCCATTCAAAACAACGATAGTAAATGTGGTAACAAATATAGCATTTAAACAGACCGCACGTGGCGTTATCCGACAGCACAACTTAAGTTTGTTCATAATTGGAAATTCAATTGAGAAGAGAAGACAATCTAAACAAAGCAAAGATGTTATGGGAAATTCCGTATTGTTCAGAAGTCGTCGGTTTCGAAAACGTCAACTGATCTATGTAAAGATATGATCATCTGCGCATGTCATGGGTACATATATGATCATCTGCGCATGTCATGGATACATATATGATCATCTGCGCATGTCATGGGTACATATATGATCATCTGCACATGTCATGGGTACATATATGATCATCTGCTTATGTCATGTGTATTTCGTCAAGTACATTTTGATATTAACTAACTTATTGGTGTGCTTATGTACTATGTTTTGGCTTGAGAAAATGTCGAGTGCTTGTGCAGCGGATTGAGCCATTTGTATAGTAGGTTTCTGGGTTTCTGGTTATTTTCAAAATACATATGAGCCGTCTCACGAGGAAACCAACATTATGGCCTCTGCTTAATTTATCAACCAAGATCAGCCTAATCCGGACTGACACATTCCCTCTCATAGAGTAATGATTCCTGAAACATACATCAAAAGGAGGCGACAATTTCTTGTCTACCACTACCAGCAATACGTAAACCGAGATTTCCCCTTTAACATGCAGGAATCTCGTCAACCACAACGCACACTCGTTCCATCCGTATTTAGAGATCAGTCGAATTTGTTTCATTGATTTGGTTACCATTCGTTACACATCATGTACATTATTCCTAGTATCGTTGAAGTGTCAATGCTACTAAAAGTGTAGGAGCAGTAGTCACCATCAACCTTGTGCGGTGTGATTATCGAACCTGCTTTATTATCGCACTTAGACTAGGATACAGCTAGCCCTGGTATAAGACCCGACACTTAAAATAGGGGAGGCAATGTAAGTAAGGAGAGCCTTTGAGTCGTATTTTTAGAATTTGATCCTTTAAAATAACTCTACGATGTTTGCCTCATTTAAAGTCATATTGGCGTTAGACCATTGAAAGTACAATGAAATTGGCGTTAGACCATTGAAGAAGGTACAATGGTATTGGCGTTAGACTATTAAAGGTACAATGATATTGGCGTTAGACCATTGAAAGTACATTGATATTGGCGTTAGACCATTGAAAGTACAATGATATTGGCGTTAGACCATTGAAGGTACAATGATATTGGCGATAGACCATTGAAAGTAAAATGATATTGGCGTTAGACTATTGAAAGTACAACGATATTGGCGTAAGACCATTGAAAGTACAATGATATTGGCTTTAGACCATTGAAGGTACAATGATATTGGCGTTAGACCATTGGAAGTACAATGATATTGGCGTTAGACCATTGAATGTACACTGATATTGGCGTTAGACCATTGAAAATACAATTATATTGGCGTTAGACCATTGAAAGTACAATGATATTGGCGTTAGACCATTGAAAGTACAATGAAATTGGCGTAAGACGATTGAAAGTACAATGATATTGGCGTTAGACCATTGAAGGTACAATGATATTGGCGTAAGACCATTGAAAGTACAATGATATTGGCGTTAAACCGTTGAAAGTTCAATGATATTGGCGTTAGACCATTGAAAGTGCAATGATATTGGCGTTAGACCATTTAAAGTACAATGAAATTGTCGTTAGACCATTGAAAGTACAATGATATTGGCGTTAGACTATTGAAGGTACAATGATACTGGCGTTAGACCATTGAAAGTACAATGATATTGGCGTTAGACCATTGAAAGTTCAATGGTATCGGCGTTAGACCATTGAAAGTACAATGATATTGGCGTTAGACCATTGAAAGTACAATGATATTGGCGTTAGACCATTGAAAGTACAGTGATATTCTTTTTGTTCAAGCAATGCATTAAGGGCGGACAATAAATGTGCTGACAGGGAAGATTCCGATGAGACTGTTTTCAGACTCTCCTGAGTATTCACTGTATGCAAATGAAATACGACACTGACTCGCCCAAAACGTCTCATATCTTATGAGCTTTACATTCGTTACAACATCTATTTGTTCAACGTCGATTATGTAGGAGTGAAAATGATCGACCAGTTTGTACAGCCTCTTTCATCAATATGCAGAGGACGGCATTCACACTCGACGCTTTCTGTTTATCTGTATCAATTTTACAGCGAAATGACAAAAAGGCAACATTTGGCTATATTTTTGGATTTTGATTTACCTCCACTAGTAATACAGTGAAGACTCTGGTGTGATTGTATGGAAGCATATGGTCATAATAACGGTCGTCATTGTTCAGTGAAGAACGTTCACGTATCGTCTGTTACGTCACGTAATTTTCTCATCCTCTGCCCGTTGTAGAGTGTTCTTGGTAACCACCCAGGACATTGAATGGACCGTAACTTGATATATCCCGATAGGAAATGTAGTTAGTGAACGTTTTATTTGATTGTGACTGAAAGACGAATGTTATATGGAATTAAAGACGATCGAGCGTCGTTATCGTGATAAAACTGGGAATACACATGTTTAATGTGGTTATAATTTCCATTTGACAGTTTAATGTGAAGGCGGATAGGATGAGATGGGGAGTAACTGTAACACTCTTTCTCTAACTGTCTCTCTGTAACACTCTTTCTCTAACTGTCTCTCTGTCTCACTCGCTCCCTCTCTCTC